>JACYFI010001445.1:0-12618 GCA_020975735.1 Ophiocordyceps xuefengensis | reverse complement strand
AGCGTTATGTATACTAAAGAAATTCTTTGTTTAAAGGTAAGAATTTTTCTTGTTGCTGTAAACGAACCCTATTCTGCGAAATCATTATATCTCCAATGGGATAGACCATTCAAAATTCTTTGTATCGTTTTTATTTTAGTTTTAACCATTCTAAAAATAAGAAACTTTATTTAAATCTGCTTTAAAGG
Source organism: Ophiocordyceps xuefengensis (assembly GCA_020975735.1). Classification (NCBI taxonomy): domain Eukaryota; kingdom Fungi; phylum Ascomycota; class Sordariomycetes; order Hypocreales; family Ophiocordycipitaceae; genus Ophiocordyceps; species Ophiocordyceps xuefengensis. Next base: position 12,430 of record JACYFI010001445.1, on the reverse strand, counting down.
TAAATTCGTATATTCACACTATCCTTTGATTAATTTCAAATGAGCCTTGGTATTTTCCTAGTAAGCCTTGCCAAGGGCATAGGCAAAATAAAAGCAATGAAACCAAAATTTTAAAGTAATGATTTTATGTGAGCTAAAACAATTAAAAGTAAGTTTAGGATTATAAACCTATTCAAATTTTAAGTAATGATTCATTCTAATACTTACATTGCTTTCAATTCATCCTGCAAGACCTTAAGGAAAATTTTTATTTTAAGTAGAGCATTCTCCCGTAAAAAGCAGCGAAGTAGGAAGCACATTTTTTTTATTCTATTTTGGTTGATCTTCCTAATAACCTTCGGTTCAGATCAGGATTACTCCTACAAGGCTTTTTGTGCTTGTTATCTTTTTTTCCGGCTGCTTGTTATCTTTCTAGTAAAATAGCTCACTATGGGACTTTTCACCTAATATTATTTATTGCCTTTTTTTTCCCAAAGCTTTTGTTTTGTTTTTTGCCATATGATCGGGGACCCCTACCACAAAGGCATAAGGAAAAGTACCAAATCCACCTATTAAGGCTTGGCAATAACATAACGAAATATCCAATTCAAAATGGCGTGAGCGGTTACAAAATACAATTATAACCTGTTCTTAAGGTCTGAAATATGGAACCCCCGGGTCCCTAATTCAACCTTATATACTGAAAAGGCTGTAACCTAAGTAATCCCACTGAAAATAAAGCAAATATTAATATAAAGATTCCTCATTCCTTTATCTTAGATGGCATAATTAAATCATTCTTTTCCATAACCCATAGAATCAATTCAGGGACCTTTAAATATCAAGGGAATTGTCTTCATTTGTGGTTATACTTCATTTCTTGTTTTAGAGGTTGAAAAATTATTTAAAATTCATTTTTTTGAGGAGTACAATTAATAGAGTGGTTTATTAAATCAGTTTTTAACAATAAGGCAAAATAGTCACTAAAATTTGGAGATGTATGTTGACTTACCTCAACAAAATTTTAAACATCTTTCGTCTAGGACTATTCGTATTTTTAGCCTCTCAAATAAAAGATAAAAATTCGAATATACACCACTTTGATCAACATTAAAGCCCTCAAACTAAAGTATAAATAGGGCGCAAGGGCTCATATTATAGATAAATATATTTATAATATATTCTATATATACAATATAGTAAACTACTTAAGATTCATATCTTAAACTTTCATCTATAAAGTAAAGAATTATGAGGGGAATTTGCCCTCTCATACTAAATGATTTGCAGAATCGAAGTGTAATCCATTTACAAACATAACTCTCTTTTTTATTGAGGTAAATATTTCATTTAAAATTATCTAATTTTTGCAGTCTGTAGGAACAGAGAAATAAAACATAGCCAATATAACTGCATTAAGATCAATAGGTTTTATAATGAGTTTATTATTTTCAATAGTATCTATTAGAGTATTTTTTCTTACTTATGCTTAATAACAGGAACTACACTCAAGAGGTAAGATAAAATAATAGAACCTTACTGATTTTGTCCAAGATTCTAATAAATGGACCATCAAGCATACGTTTTGCTCCTATATTGCATTAATATCAGAAGTTGTATAACTAAATACATAAGATACATTATGTTGCTTATAGGTTGAATTGTAAAACCTTTTGTTATACCTAATCTACTTTGGAGTACAAAATAATTTATAATGAACTAAACATACTAACACAGCACCCTAATAATTGTTATTAGGAGATAGATCTAATATAGCGATAAAAAGGTAATTAAATAAGTCAATACTGGCACTATAGCAGCAGGGTTTTGCATTAGGGATTACCATATATAGGTTATCAGTATCTCCCTAGACAATTTGGCAACAAGCAAATCAAAATAACTAACCAAAAATACAAGGTGATAAGTAATATTCTAAATCTTAATAAGGTGTAATAGGAGTCGAAAGGTAATTCTAATCATAGAACCCAGGTACCCTGAAAGGATAACCTTAGGCTCAGCCCGGAAATCGTGCAACAGCTATTAAACAATGCATTTTAGTACCTAATGCTGGCTAGAATACAATAAGGTAATACAAAGTTTAGAGCGAAGAAATTCTGTTCTAAAGTTGGCGATATTTACAGAGGAAACCCACTGCAGATGCAATAATAATTGGATAATAATTTTTTATTTATACTTTTAGTATTATTCAAGATTAGATATTTAGCTTGCTTACAATGTCTTACCGCGTTTAGTTGTGAAACAGCCGCTTCACCCTGGTGCTCTTTCGCCAGCAGCAGAGCTTTCTAAATTTAGGGGTTTCGGTGTTTAAGCTTATGTTTGGTTACAAACTCACTTATAGTCCGGTTGAACGTTCTTTAATCTATTTCTGACTGCTTGCGCAGTAAAGGTACCCCAATAAGTTGCCACTACAACCTTATTTATTTTCAAGGAAGGGTATCTTAATCTATTAAAATATGTTTTGGTTGAATTTTTCCATCCCTTTTGGCCTCTAAAAAATGTATAAATTATTTTTTGAAGGAGCCCGGTTTATTACAAGTGTTAGATATTTTAATCTGTTATTTAAGGAATGCTATTTTGTAGTTTTTTTAAGATTAGTGTCATTGCAATCGTAACTTTAAACCCTATCAAAAGGATGTAAACCGTTGAAAAAGAAACGAAATTTATAACGTTTAGATACCAGACTTCGAACTAACATCTAAAATGATGTAGATATAGTAGTATTCTATTTTTTCAGTTGTATAAATAGTAATATTAAATGCTTCAAATTAAATATTATTATGCATCTTTGTTTTGGAATTTAGAACAGCATCGATCCCATTTATTACTTGTATTAAGCAAAAATGGAACCGTTCCCGCAGCAAGTAAATCTAATATTCTAAATTTATTGAAGAATGTAACAATGTGTAATCATATGCAAACCTATAAGGGAAAAGTTAACACATCTTTAATATTTCATTTAGATTGGTAATTTCAGTCATAGATTTTAAAATATTATTTTCATTGATACTATGCATAGCTACATAAATTGATTTATCTGTTTTCCGGTATGTAAGGAATATACATTATGATAATTGTAAGGGAAAATAAATTCTTGTACATTCAGTTTATGGTATTACTAGTTTACATTTGGGTTTCAAAATCCCTTATAATATATTTATACCTACCGTAGTTTTAAAAACAGAATCAATTTACTCAAAGTAGAAAAGTAATCATCTAATGTAAAGAAATAGTCAATATTTTATTGTTCATATATCCTATTAGGGTGTCCTAGTTATTTGCTTACACAACCAATTCCCTCCATCTATTAAGCCTTACTAAAAAAAATCTAAAAAGACGAAGGACGGTTAATTAATCTTTTTTATCAAAATGTTTTACTAAATCTTTTTTAAAGCGTTTTTAATTTACATCGCCGTATTTTTAGCCTAAATACTGATAATAATAAATCATCAAACAAAATAAGCGGCCAAATTACTTAAAAACTTGGTTATTTTCGTTGTGAACCAAGACTACGTCCTGCCCTTATTCAAGGTATACACCTTTTTTAAGTTAAGTTAAATGTTGGCACTCATGGCGACAATTTAGACTAGGTAAGAACATACAAACTTTACTTTATATTAATAAGCCTGTCAATATCTTTCTGGTCGAAATATAGCAATTATCTATAAAATGCATAGAATAAAAAGTCTCCCAGACTGGGGGGCCATTAACAGCGTTTCGCCTACCTGCTAGTGACACAGCCCTGTCGCGATTCCTAATAGAGAACCGGACGATCATTGTACATACTAAAAGAGTATATTTAAGCCGTTTTCACCATATTTGCCATAGAATTATTAAGTTTCGTCAACGAACCCTTTACCAGATTCATCATGCCTTTAAGTTTTATTTTTCTCCATAATTACGTAAAAACTTTATACCACAAGGACTATAACTAAAAAATATTATTTTATAAATAATGTCAGAAATTAAAACGTCCTTTAATAAATTAATAGAACTTTTTACGTCTTGGTATAGTTTGTAGTTAACAAGCTTTAAAGTTGCTGCCTGTATTTCAACTATATATCGTTAAATTCACATAACTTTATTATTATAAGGTTGTTTACAATAATTGATTTAGAAATTCTTTCTTTCATATGTTAAAATCCCTGTTCTGTACTATTTCTACATCTGTTCTATTAAGAGCTTAGTATGTTCATAGACTCTACTTCGTTTTTCTATATACCAAAAGCAGTTTTACCCTCTGTTTTAAATCTCCTATTTAGTTTTTACGTTGTTCCATATTTAGCTTCTTTTTTATTCTGAGTTTACTTCTGTTATGTTTATAACCGAAAACTAGATTCCAGCTTTCAGTAATTATATTTATAATCCAGGGTAAATAGAGACTTTATATAAAAGACTTCTAAGTTTTAATAATATCTTATTTGTTTTCTTGATAAACTATTCAGGAAATAACTCTAAGAACGTTGAATAAAAGTTATGGATACCAAATTTTATTAAAACCTGAATTTTTCAGGACCTTATTTTAGAACACTTAAAATAATTTTAAATGATTTCAACCTATGAATTTATTCTTCCTGTAGAAGCATAAATTCTATATAATAACTTCCAAGTTTTGTTTATTTATAAATTTCATATAAAACTAACCACTAGTCCCTTTGTTTCTTAATCTATTATTTTTACACAGAATCTTCACCTAAATAACATTAATTAAATACGGGATTTAAATTATTTCTTAGAGCTTAAAAAGTTTACTTTATTGTTCTCATTAAGGACTTATATGGATGCAAATAAATATCTTTTTATTTGTTTAATGGTTTTAATTATTTTGCTATTAATCAAATATTATAATCATGTTTGGGCTATTTAAAGTAACCCCAAGAAAACCTGTACCTATTCATGAAGGATGAAGGATTAATAAGCTCCTATTACTCAAGATAATGTTTAGTAGCTCTATCTATCATGGTGGAGTAGAAACCCACTCTTGTGCAAGTGTAACTATAAGAAAAAAAGAATGCTGAGCTGTATTCTGTGTAAAATACGACTAAGTCAACCCGTTGATAACGTCCGCATATAATGAGCTCAACAGAACTTGAATCTCAGCATACTCAGGGTATAATGATAGCTAAAGTTACACCTTGTTAATTATTGTATACCTAGACAAAAGCCCTAGTAATGACCAAAAAAATTTCATAATAATTTATATTGGTTGGTTGCGAATATCGATTATTATAAGCGTTAACTAATTTTAAGAAAGGATGACATCTGTTAAATAATCCTTCTCATAGTTGTTTTTCTAAATTAATAAAGTTATGAACTAGATCCTTATACATTAACACACCTAACCCGCATGACTTTATTTGAGAATAATAATAGTACACACTAAAGTCTGTATTGTGTAAAATCTCATAGTCTGGTTAATGCTCTAGGACGGGAGGCCGCTACACTGTCGCTACGATTGGTATTTTAAATATGTTGGTTTTACTGGGTATTATAAGCTGGTTGATAAAAGGTATATTTCTTTTTCTCTAAAACGCAAAATGTATTCATATACCTTATGCATTTCAATAAATTATATCTATAAAAGATATGATAGTACGGCAAATTTTTGCAAAATCTACTTTCCTGCATTTAAAACATAAAGCTAAGGCTGAACGCAGGCCCTACTTAACTCTTCGTGCACCGATACAGTACTTTAAATAATTTTAAGTTACAAACAAATTATAACAGTGTCGGATAGAGTCCTAGGTTTTAACACCCCCCGTTACACTCGAAATATATAGGCATTCACCTGGTTGCTTTTTCAAAGTTTAACACAATCTATCATGACCTTTTTTGCTCAGCTCAAGTTTCTACTTGAATTTTATTTCTATATTAGATCAGTTCTGAATCCTGAATCACTTTTTTTGCTCCTTTGACTCCTTTTCTTTTATCTCCCTTCGCTATAGACATTTGATTTATTTTTTTAGCTTTTTTCTACGCCTTTACCGTTGTCCTTTTACATCTCATTTAACATATCTGTAACATTTCTGGCTTTTCTCTACTCCTTTACCGCCTTTGTCTTTTTAACATCTTCATTATCCAATTCCCTTTGAATGCCAGAGAGAATCATCATTATCTGTCCTTCCTACAGATATCTTGATCTGGAATCTTGTAGCGAACCAGAAGCTTCTTCAGTCATTCGGGGTAGATTTGACTAACATGAGGTGAGCAAAGGGGAGGGGTGCTGATGAGGTCCCCTTTGAGTTGATCGGGACGGGGGCTGCAAGAGGTTCCAGGTGAGGAATTTCGGCCTCAGCCCCCCTTCAAGATGTTTTACAGTTGGCGTCCCCGATCTATGATACTCTTTCTTGTGTTCAGCTTCTCGCCTACCTCCTGTTCAGCTAGCTCTTTCTAAAGCGAATAATTAAAACTGAATCTCCATTCCCATCTTTTACAAGTTTATCATTGGATTCCTACTCAGACCCGAACTTATCAGCAATAAAAGTTAGCGGGTTTCTTATTTATTAAGTACATTTCTCTCTTTTTCCTTATCCATAACATCCTTGTATTACGCCGGATCACTTATTATTGCTGATGGGCGGTCCATACCGATGAAAAAGGTGTGGTTTGGAGAAGTCTTATATAAAGAACCGCTATTGGAATTTCGCGTGATTACATAACAACAAGTGTTGTTTCATATAAATGTAAACTACTAGCCGACCAATTGTCTGTTAAACCCTGATAGACAACACTTTCCTCGTCACTTAGATAAACTATTAAAATTCGAGATTTAGCACTATTAGAACTGAATAAACAAGACTACCTATAACCTGGAATTAACTAAATCAAACAATGATTGGTGGAATGAATATATAGATACGTAAAAACGCAAATACTTACTAAGTATCAAAAAGAGCGTAATCTGTTGCGACTACTTTGACTTAAATTAGAAATTTTTCTTATTGTTTTAGACACCTACTTCCATACCCATAAGACCTACCATTTATTACTACCTTTAATCTCAATACTTTAGTTGTTTGACCTCTCTAACTAAACTGTAATTAAACCTATAAATTTATTATAGAAAAAATTCCAGTAAAAGCACAGACGGTTAGGTTGAAAAACCAAAATAATATCTAGTAGCCGTAAACTATGATTAGATTTGAATTTGATATTTGCCACTACGTTAAATTCAGGATATACCATCAGCTAAAGCTAGAAATAATTTACCTGTGAATATTAAAGGTCCAATAATGTTAAATAAAAGAGGGTTACCAGCAAACTCTGTGTCTATATAAGTTCCAATTGCATAGGTGAATAAGAATACTATTACGTAAAAGAATCCAGACCTAAAACCCAAATTAATAAATATCTTTAGTTAAAGTAAACCAACAAATAATTATTGACAATTAGACGCCTAAAGATAACCTAAAGGTTAAATTTTAAAGAATATTGTCGCCATTCATGTGCAATTTTATATAATTTACGGGTTCCAGAGATTAGCCAAAAAAGTTAAAAATATATAACCTTTAACTGAATAATATTTAGTATAATTATAGACACCTATTACTGCTAGTTAAAATACAGTTATACTACTACAGCAACTTATTGACCTAAGCCAGATTTCTAATATAAAATCTTTACTAATAAGAATCCCCTGGGTCATAAAAGGGAAGCCAACTAGACTAAGAGCTGGCAAGTAAAATTGACTGTAACAAGTTAAAAAGTGACAAACGAATCAGCATTAACCACCATAATCATCTTAATCTTGATTATCAACTACAGCGGTGTATTTCAGCACCGTGTGCCAAGGAATGAAAAACCAATCCTTATGTAGGAAAGCGGATTTAATAATGGATTAAGCGAATATTAATAAGAAGGATAAACCTATGCTAAACCATCATTACCCTAATTGGACCATAGTCGAAATAAGGCCAATATTTTTTTATGGTCCGTTGTTGAAGATAAATCCTACAAGAGGAGTCAAACCACAGTAGTTATTGCGTTCCTAATTCATAAACATAAAACGTATAACAGTTACTACGTATTCAAATAAGGAGACTGATAGAATTAATAAATAACACCCGGCCGTAAACATTGGGGGGCAGCGTGGTATTAACCGGGCGGAAACTGGCGTAGGGTTCGTTCCATTCGCGCATGGGTATCAAACTATGGAAGACCCTACCCTGGAACATTTTTAGCCATAGCTCCGACTTGAAATCCAAACATTACCCTATATAGTTTATATACATATTTCGTCTAGTTAAGGACCTATTTGCAGAATATTAACATTAAATCTAAACTCACGACCTAAAAGATCAATGTGTACAAGCATACCTATGTGTCAAAAAACAATCCTCACTCTTATTATTAAAAAATGCGCGACAAGAACTTTGATTAAGCTTTAATTCTTGTAAATCCAAAGAACTACTAAAATAGGTTGAACAAACCCCCACAACCTTTCTTCACCCCTACAAAATCGAATCAACGGAATTATTTCCAGGTTTCTAGGTCATTGAAATCATCATAAAAGTAAACAAGGGCTCTAAATAGTAAAGAAATCTTTGATATGCTTTTAAATCCAATTTTATCCCTAAATTGATTATTGGGAGTGTTTGATACCTAAACCAAGGTCATTTATCTTAAGAAACTTCCTACCCTAATCTCATACCAGATTGAGATCTTCTTACTTGAATTTATACCTTCAACCGAGACTGGAGCACGATTAACATTAATTGCATGGGATTTTACATCAATCAAAGTAATCATTAAAGGTTTATACCCTATAAATTGGTTTTTTGTAAAAAAGTTGGAACTTATATATTGGGTAATACATCAGCCAAGTCAACTGATTGTTACATAATTGCAGATTTACCTACCCGTATTGTATATATTCCATTGGAACTCCCTAGATATTCAAATCTATTTTCTCCATTTAATATAGATCGTCATCTATTGTTGGATTATTCTAAAAATCTCCAATTTACTCGATACACAAAAATTTACTGTTGGTTGATCGGCATACGAACTCAAGGTTTCCCTGCTGCACTAACAAATCCTGAAGAATTCAAAGTTCTGGGTCCTAAACATTACATAATCAGAATTTTATTACAGGTCGTTTCTAACAGCAAGCTTATACCCTGACAAACTCTGATTTTATAACCCGAGTCAGAATAAACTTAAATTCAAGTTGTCTTTTATATTTTACTATTTGGATTAAAACCTTTCAGACAGTAAGATGAGCTTTATTACTTTACAATTTTTACCGTTGTTAATACAAATAAGTAAATCCGTCCTTTTTTGGGGTTATAAAGGATTTATTTTATTTATAAGATAAATAAGTAAAGTTTATTTAAAATCGTTCAATTGAACTATTTGAATATTTAACTATCTCTCGTCTAGACAGCCATATGTCTCGGAACCGACACCCCACCAAGTATTGGTGAAATAGATAGAATATAGTAAAGTTTTTTATGGTAGACCTAATGAATTTTCGGATTAGAAACGTCACCTAAATTTTACCATGTTTTTATTTCTACTACATTAGTAACAAATGACCTCAGCCGTCTGATCGTAAACCAGATCAGGAATCTTGGGTTTACAACTGTAGAATTTGGTAGAATATTTTGTTAAATCGATTGTTTAATTTGGGGACTGTTTTGATCTAGGAGTATCTCAACCTTGTTGCTATTGGAAACCGAGTTTAAAACCCTGTCTTCTTTCAAACCCCTTAGAGTACACCTTAAAAGCGAAAATAATTCTGGCGTTAATCGATCCAACCTTCCCGCTACCTCTTTGCTACTTTTACGAATACTTGTTTTAGTACTGTGACTTAAGATCCGCCGGATTTCATTCGTATTCACCTATCTTAAAAGGCGCTTGTTAACCGTACCCCGGTAATTACTTCAGCCACTAATAGTTTTTCAATATAGCCTTGGCTAACCTTAACTTAGGAATATTCCCGGAGTTATTGACAAGTGTTATCCCCATAAAACCTTTTCCCCGTGAGGTCGTCCTCCGAGAATGATGGCACCAAAATCCTATAGAATAGATTGAAACTAAAAGAACCTATTAAATAATACAGGTTTCAACATTTAGATGACTGTTAAACTAATTCAAATGAAAGTTCCATAACCCAATAAATGAATTCACCTATGCTAATCATTTCTAATTAAGGATTAGATACTTTTGATATCATTATATAAATCTACTTCACAAAAATCCATAAAGTACTAATATTGTTATGTGAAAATTATACAAGAACACACTTAATAAACGACTACCGACACACCAACTTTTCCTTACCCAAAAAAAAAAGCCGGAAAACTATCACCACCCTAAGTAATGGACTAAACACAATTTATCTTAACAACATTTATTTATATCTATCAACAATAACTTCCTCTTAGCTCTATAAAAAGCAACTGAATTGCAAGGCCAATAGCGATTCGTGGCTCGCAACTACTTAAATGTAGATGGCATACCCGTTTTTGTCCTATAAATGTAAGGATTTAACTATGTAACTTCAAATACTTAGGAATTTAAGATCAGATAATGCGATTTTCTATAGTACAATAAGGCATTCATTTATTATTTTTTCTATTAAAACGAATCCTATAAGATTCCTAGTTAAAAAAAATACGTAAGGTTTAACTCATGTTTTTATTTTTATATATCAAAATGTATTCTTAATGTTGTACGCTAATTACAATAATGATATATTTTAGTCATTACTGCTAAGCGGGGGCATTTCAGATTTGAAACTAACCAATCCTTATAGTCCGTAGCAATTGCAACCGTTTTATCCTTAAAACTTAAATAACCCACTTTTTAGTATGAGCTTACACTAGGGCTTGGGGCCGTAGGACTTCTTGTCCCTAAACCCCCCCCCCCCGGCCCGGGATTAAGAAAATTAAATAAAACATGGACCCAGCCAGCAAAAAATATACGTAAATTTGACAATTATAATAAAAGTTAAAGTGCATTTGTGTTAGGTCCAATGGAACAAAATTTGGTGCTATATTTAAAGATTTCTATCATACTCATAGGACAAAACCTGTGTAATATTTCGACAATTTCTGAACCACTGACCATAAAAATACTCCTTCTCTATTAAATACAAAACCCTGAAACTTGATTTAGGTGCTACCAGATATGCATACCTTTTAATCACCCCAAATGAAGGGCAGCAAAAAGATGTACGACATCCCCTGTGTTATAACAAAATCTAATATGGTGTTAACCTCAGGGACCTATATCTCTCTGGTTATCTGGCTTTCTAACATTTCTAAATCCTCCTTGTTCTAAATAGATTCCTGACACAATATGAATCAAATTCTATAATTCTGTTCATTAGAAATTATTAAAAATCAGGATACTGGTCAACTTCAATACAATCGAGTAACCCTTTTTCTGTCAAAACTTGTCATTGAGGGATCATTTATTTCCGATCCAATTTAAATATAATAATTAAAAGACTGGAAAGGGCTATAAAGAGGATGACTATAACTGGCAGGGTGTTTTTCTAAGTTCAAATTCTTACTAGATTTAATAAGTCTTATTAAATTCCATGAAGTTTCCTAACACAATTGGCATATTTATACCTTTAATAAGGTATGTTCACGTTGTATCTCTGGGGGAATTTTATATTCCTGCTGATTGTCCATTGTTACCATCCAGTTAGATTTTTCACTATAAAGTACTAAGGGGCTTTTAGAAGTTTTCCAGCATATAATGTGAAATTTTATTCTATCAGTTATTGTATACCTAGATTTTGAACCTAAAAAGTTTATTATATCTCATTGTGAGATTTTCCCTGAGTTTTATATTTTATATTATCCTTTCCACTTATATCTTTAAAAATTTACCAGCTCTTCTAGATGCAACAAAAACTCTATACAATAAAATCCCTTATCAGATGTACACTTGTCATAATAATGTATACGGAGTTCCTTCTTACTGCACTCATTTTTAACTTATTTTCTTCAGAATGAATTTCTACCCCCTGAAAGCTGTTTTGTCTCATACTCAATAGTGTGATTCCATTATCGAGTATTTTCAAAATAAGAGGGGTTCTTACTTCCTTTTACTTTCTTAAATCATTAATATTCTCGTTTCTTCTAGGCAGTACACCGAATTAAGCTGATTTTTCTTTTCCATAATTCCTTTTAAAGACGCTTACCTAATTTCGGTTTAAGTTTGTCGGATAGTTTAGAATTCCAAGTGGAAACTTCCAGCTAGATTTTTTACTATTTATACTTCAGGATTTAATTTATCAAAGTATGCTTGTTCTCTAGAAAAGCAAATCAGAAATTTAAGGTATTCTAAATTGTAAACAGAAAATTAAAGAATACCAATTCTAAATTAATGGCTACTTGAAATTATTAAACTATTCTGTCTGTTTTGTTTAAAGATAACTAAGTTCGAAAATATTTTTGAAATCTTGTTAGAGAGT
>JACYFI010001442.1:0-13896 GCA_020975735.1 Ophiocordyceps xuefengensis | reverse complement strand
TGAAATTATATAGTCGGTTGACTGGTCGTCGAGTATCACCTTTGTGAGGGTATAATCTACCAAGGCACGACGGATCCATTGTCTATTCTGGTTTTCATACTCCAATTGGAATATTATGAACAGAGAAACGGGGCTCGAGGTCAATTTAGGAGGGGGGATGAAATTATTCCAAATAAGATCCTATAAATTGCAATCACCATCATCGTTCCAGACAACCTTATTATCAGAATTCATCCTCCAACTTGTAAATCCTAGTAATCCTACTGTACCACCCAAATCCCGAGAGTGAAGCTGAATCAGAAATTCAATGTAGTCAATCCCCTTGAATTTCCTCAGAATTAGGAAAATCTAACGGATAGAACGATTCGCCTCAACAAATTTGATAATCATGCCGCGGCAGAAGTTAAGGAGTAAAACAGGAAGAATGATTTTGATTCTGGATGTTGATTATGACAATAAGTCCCGAAGATAGAAGATAACAATTTTGTAAACGTGATACCGACGCTTTATAACGTTAAATCGATTAATCGGATCCAGTTATGATGAGGATTAATGATGGAAGCGATCTTTCTCATTCTGACGAACATCATATAATTGACTTATTCAAATTGATGTCTCTATTAAAAAAGATTTCCTTAGAAGGAGCTTGACTAATTACCATGGGAGCTCATTGTTATTGCTTAGCACTAACAAATTCAAAAAGACCTACTCAATTTTATATAATAATAAGAATCTTAGTAAATAATATTTAAGATTATTTATGTAATTAATGAAGCAATTAATTTTAGTGATTTGTTCGGTTGGTAGGTGAAACAATCTGCATTAAAATGCGTATGCCCATACCTCCTTTATCCCCTATTCTGCGCAACTAATGAGCTAAAGGGAGCTAGGTAAGATAGCTGTCTTAGGTGGTGGCTTTAGCGCCAAGCTATAAAAATTTAGGTAAACTAAAAACTTACTATATATGGTAGCTATAGTGGAGACTCTTTGGGTGGGCGTTCTTAACATTCTGAAAAATCCCCCTTTATCTATTGACCTTTCGGTTCAGGGATTAGAAGCACAAAAATCTAATCTATTTAAACTAATAAATAGAAATGCTTGCTTGTTTAAAAACAAGGCCATACACTTCCTTCTCACTTATACCTATAAAACATTTTGTATGATCTTGTTATATACTTAGTTGGTAGATGTTTAATATACCGCTGATCTTAGCTGCTCCGTAATGGTAGAAGAGGCTTCGCCCTTACTAGCAATAAAAATAATCGAAGTAAAAATTAAAAATCAAAATGATATTTAAACTGGCCCTATAAGTTAATGAAGACCCTACAGTTTCCGGAGTCTGATATGTCCTAGTTCAAAACGATCTGACTAGCCGCGTTATGATTAATAAAACCCTTCTTGGGAAGGACCCCTGTAGGGGATTATTGGAATAAGAGCCTTGTGAGAGATTTTTTTCTCTCATATTTTTACACTTGAAGTAGGTACGAGCCCCTCTCCTTTACTTTTCATCTTTATTCTATATACAAGCCTTCGGCTAGCTATAAAAAAATATACGCAAAAATTACGCAAACGGCCAAGAGGTATCAGTACAACTAAAGGAGTGTAGGACTTTCTTTTCCTCTATCTAAGGGTGGCACGGATTTGTAATGTTTATGCTTCCTATCTCGCATAGAGGGGGGTGATGTATGTTCACCTAAAAACCGAACCCAGGCAGGCAACAGAAGTGTCAAACCCCCCTTATCCTGGAGACCTGTTCTAAGGATTTGATGAAAATGGGTTATAGTTGGCGTGGCTTATCGATTCACCTTGTGGGTAGGCTTCGGATTAGTTTTATTTTGACTGTCGCCAAGCAGGAAGTAAGATGCACGCAAGGGACATTTAGGGGATGTTATATATGTAGAGAGTAATGCTGCACCACACCAGAAAAAAGATAAATAGTCCCAGTATACATATATTTAGTCCTACTTTAGGTTTAAAAAAAAAAAAGTAAAAGGCCCAGTATTAAATGGGTTTTTGATCTTTCCGACCTATCACGAATGTATTTTTTAATGGGTTATACAAGTAAATATCTAATGTTTAAAGTATAATTGCATTATTTTTTCGGATATAATGTTTAATAATTACATAAAAAGCCTATAGCATCTCTTATGTCTTTATGAGGTTTATTTGCATCTATTGTCTTTCTTTTATTTAATATTATTAGGATATAACGACCTTTATAGGTTTCTCTTATTTAATTGTATAATATAGGGGCCGTTACATATTATTTTTTTTATTTATCAGGATGTAATTAATTAAAGAACAAGTGAATTACAAAAGCAATAATTGAAATATAATCCCTTTAGACATTATTGTGTAACAATCATTATTAAATTACCTGCTCTTACAGCCCAATATTGCCTTACTATATGGCAGCTAATTTAATAGTTAATTACTAAAATAAAATCGTAATTATTTACTTATCGACAAGAATCAATAGTGATTTTATATAGGCTAAAGGAAAAGAAAAGACAGTTACCACGACAATAAATAAAAATCTATGAACCAAACCACGCTAATGATATTGTTTTTTTTATAGGGTAAATAAATTGAGATGGTAATATACAGAACCAAAAGTACAAACATGTCTCGAACAGTAGGAATTATAATTAAATACTTCTATAAATTATATGAGGTGGTTTATTGGCTAGTATAATCTATTATTAGCGATGAATAGCTGCCAATACATTAATTCGTAAAACAAGATACAGATAAGAAAAATAAATAGTTATATAAGTTATTTTTTGCAAAGCAAGCAATTAAATTGAATCATTCTCTTCTGTTCTCTGCCTTAAGATAGATACTTATGTTTTGCTTGCTTAGAAAGTTAAAGCCAAAAAGTTAAAGGATCTAACTTAGTCATACCAGCCACGTATATGACCAAGTATAGATAGGTCGTGGTCTTAGGTTCTTTTAAACAGTAAAAGAACTTATCCTTTAGGTTATAACCAATTTATCGTTTCTTCTGGAATTTTTAAAGACTCCTTGGTTGAAATTCTAATTCTAAAATTGCTTAACTCAAACTTTTAAAATTAAAACATAGGCTCGCTCAGTAGTAAATTCTACTGCATGGCTTCAACAGTAAGCTCGCTCCTGTTTTGATTTATATTTAAACCCTTTCCACCCTGCGCGATCCAGCCAAATAGGGGGGCGGCCTTGGTTTGGCATGTTTATAATACTTCAAAGAATGAGCCCTGTTTATATAAATAATAGTTGCGTCTTTTTATGGCCCGTTTTAGGGAAAAAATAAGGGGGTACGGCGCGTGATACTATCAGAATATTGTGATAGCATGTATGTATTTTTACAACAACCAACAATCAACCTAAATTATCTTTTCTTGATACGCTGCGTGCTGAGGTAAATGATGAAGTACGGCTTCGTGTGATTTTTAGACGCTGGTCCGTGCTTTTCTTCCTGTGATATTTATATGAAAGGCCATGCTTATTTTTTTCTTAAGGTACAATAAAACAAAGGAGCTACGTAATAAATTATAAAATAAACAGAGAAAAATTCAGGTTCAATTGGAGACGTTTTGTTGTACACCAAAAATGTAAAATGGTTTCAAATACTTTATTTTTGTCGAATTTTTAATATAAAGTTTTCAAAGAAGACTTTTTAATATTGTGAAATTTTTTTATACTCCTGGATCTAAGCGTTAATTTTTCTTAAAAAGTACGGGGGGGGGTGGTACGCTTCTGGTTATTGCTGACCTTACGCTTCTACTAATCTTATACCTTTATGAGAAAACTGTTCGCTGTAAAAGCTGTAAAAAATTATAAGCAAAAACAATAAAAAAACATAAGATCTTGCTCCCTAGGGAAGCTTTTTTATCACAATATCTGAACCAACGATTATAGGAGATAGGGTGAGCTCTAGCTACCCTAAAGGGTAATTAAAATCGATCGGACAATACATACACACTTTAAGGAAATACTAGGTGAATAAGTGAATATATAGGGCATACCCAAGTATCAAATATATGATGAGTATTAGATTCCTTTAAACTAAATGGTAAGAGTATTCTTGATTGAAATATCATCAGCAGTTCCCGGTTTCAGCTGAGGAATAGCCTGCCTATTTCTTGATTCGCTTGCAAATAAGCCTATCCTTGAACCTGTTCCTAAGGATATGAATATGGGTTTATATGGCCTTGCTATCGTACCCTTTTGTAGGCTAAGCTTTTCGAATAGTTTAATCTGTGTTGCGGCAAGCCCTAGGAGTAAGTGCAAAGGCCGAGGATTAGGATCTAGGAGTAGGTAAAAAGGAACAAAATCTAGAGGGAGGGGGCTCCAACAAAGCCGAGGGATTGAAGTTTTAATAACAGATTATGTAGAAGCTTAATAAAAGGGCGGACTTTATATATGTTAGATTAGAGAATTGTCCTGAGTGGTTTAAGTTGGAATGCTTGACTTTTTTATTAGGTTTGTTTTAAAATCACATCCCGTTCGAATCGGATACTTCTCTGTAAGGCCGTTTTCTAGGGTAGTTGGCTCTTAGACCTAGCTTACAGGTCTTAATTTCTGCCCCCTTAGCATCCCTGTACCTGCTTGTAGCAGTAAAAACATAAAAGACGTAAGTATTAGAATTCGTAAATAGGAAGCTTCAACCCTTTCAAAAATTTCTTTGGTTTCAAATCCAAGGTAACTCTTGGAGTTATATAAGATGACAGTAGATTATAATACACTTATAAAACCTATTTGTTTAACCGTTATTAAACTAATTAAAAAATGTTGTGGTTGATCCCTACTCGAAGAGATCGGGGGGCGGTGGGTAACCATACCCCTTGGTAGCGCTAGCACATTTAGGCCACCCTGTGGGGTGCAAGCAAAGGGCATAGGTATTAGAAAATTCTGTTTCAAGGAAAATTGTGAAGAAGTTGTAATGGATTAAAAATTCCGTCAAGGGCTGCTTGGTTAACTAATCAAAAATCAAACGAAGGCTAGGTGCTTTGGTGTTATTATCCTGCATACGCGGCATAGTAAGAGGGAGTGTGTGTAACATTTAGTTAAACTTTGTTTCACCTTATAACACCGTTATTCCGAGAAGTAAGGTATAATATAATTTTCCTGTATCGGAGAGATCAGCCACGCCACTCCATATCCTCGAAGGATCGGCGGGGTGCAAGGCCCAGTCGGGGAAAACCGTAAAGAAGGGCTCTTCAGAAGTAATAGCACAATGCAGTGGACAAAGGAATAATTATTATTTCGTGAAAATTTTGTTCATAGTTGTAACCTATTCCTTGTTTATTTCTATCGTTCCCACCATCCCCTATCCGATAGGGGTGCTTTGTGCCTTCGGTAGGGTTACTGGTCAAAAACTAGTAATATGAGTATATTTTTTGTGCTGCAAGAAGATATTATTCAAA
Source organism: Ophiocordyceps xuefengensis (assembly GCA_020975735.1). Lineage (NCBI taxonomy): Eukaryota > Fungi > Ascomycota > Sordariomycetes > Hypocreales > Ophiocordycipitaceae > Ophiocordyceps > Ophiocordyceps xuefengensis. The sequence continues at coordinate 8,491 of JACYFI010001442.1, read as the reverse complement.
TCTTAGTATTTGCAAGGTTATTATATCACAATGTATCATATTAAGGGTCGAAAAAAGTTTGATTTACCAATAAATACATAAATTTTACTTTGGTTTTAGTATATTTTATAGTAATTAGTGTTATAATGCCTAACCTAATAACGATGCAAGACCACAAGGGGTTAATGGCTGAGTGGTTTAAAGCCGCACTCCTGGCGAGAAGTTTTCCTGTGTCGAATTCACGTAACGCAATAATCAATTACCTTACTAGAACAGTAAAAAACGTTTAAGAACAAAAAAATATATAGTTAATTTTACTTGTAAATTACTATAGTTATATAAAGAAGCTATTATCGGAATTTTATGCCAGTAACAAAAGAGAAATATATTATTTCCATAGGCCAATAAACTTCCAGATATTTTCTATACCTCGCTCCGGTGAGGGACTGATGTGAAAACTGGGTTAACATCCTTATTTCTTATGCTATACTTGCTTATATCTTTGCGTTATTTAGATTGTATACTTCATATTTACACATAAATAAATTATAAATAATATGTTCTGCTGCGGGTCTCACAGCCACTGCACAAAATTTCATATCTTGGGAAAGGTATAAGGGAGCTGGCTTAATCTCTCTGATCGTTTGCTTATTTTTTTACTAAAAAGTCGCAAAGTAAATGTGGGCAATGCAAATATTGGGGGAACCTTCCTAATAAGTTACACAAGCTCTAAGGAGAAATTGTATCCTCTCTAATAGAAGTGAATCTGAAATATCGTTAGTAACTTTGGAAAATATAAGAACAAAGGAAGATTCTATCAATAACGTTAGTGAAAATAGAGTAGCTAAAAGTAGAACCCGTAAGCAAAAACTTTGTACAATAATGGGGGGAACCTTATCCGTCAAAGGCTAATTATACATGACGATTAGTGAAAAGTACCATGAGGGAGAACCTAAACGAAAATGTCGTTTTATAAGCGCGCTTCGATAAAAAATGAACTGTACCTTTCATAATGGGTCAACCAAGTTAACGTTTTGATGCCGAGGCATTATGCGTAGTAAACCGTGGGCGTTAAAATAATCGAAACCGTGTGAATAGTTGACCCGAAGTACGTGTGATTTTACCAATTGTAAGCGATTGTAAGAAAAGTCCGAACGGGTACTGAGTACAGCATAAATCCTCCGAAGGAACTGGCTAGGTGTAGTGAAAAAGACAATCACTGACTTGTGATAGCTGGTAAAGCAATAAGATGGTTAAGCAATCTTTAAATGCCTGTTTGAGAAATGGAATTTTCTGCAATTTAACCCATCAAAATTGACTGGGAAAACCCAAAAGCAATCAGACCACAAACCGCATAATTATGGTAACATATTTGTGGCATAGTAATACTCGTGGAAGGTAAAACATAGATTGATATACGTAAAGTACTAATTGGGACGATCCCGCAGCCAAACACACCTATAAGGAGTTGCAGTTTCATCGACTTAATGTTGGTTGCTTAAAATTTAATTTAAGGGCTAGCCTTACGCTTGCTAGCAAATGCTCATAATTATAGGATAAGATTTTCAGACCTTGATTCCGAAAGGATACAGATAATAAAATACGAAATTCAAGCTCAAAGGTTGCTCTATGTATTAGGTTCTTATAGAGTAAGTATAAATAGAATTAAATATTAAAGCAAAAACTTGCCATTAGGCATTGCTTATCATTTAATTCTCCTACACTCATAAGTAGATTATTTTGCAAGCAATGAGACAGAGGTTACTTTCTTGGTTACCACTTCTATTAATTAGCCATAATCAGGCTTTTAAAAAACGTAATTTAGTTATTTATAAAGATTATAGAGATATATAGAGCAAGCTCCATCTGGAAAAAAGAATTTAACGTACAGGTTCTGAACCGTAATTCTCATTAAACAATAGTTATCTGGGATAAAATTCAAGAATATTAAGAATGATGGGCGGCCTTCGCGCCCTTATCCTCCGGGTGGATAGAAATTAAAGGGTGGTAGACTATATTGTGGATTAGTAATACTAATATAAAATTTACTAATCCCCGGAGGGGATATGGTAAGACCTTATTTAATTAATTAATAGTGTTTTATAAATATTTGATGTTAAGCATTTATAAACTTTACGCAAAACGCACTCTCTTCCGGCGCAAGCCGCTCTTTAAAATATGGAATATAGTTACTTTTTACCTTTATTGATGTATTAGATAATTACGATAAAGAACCAATGTATAAATAAGGAATAACATACCTTCAAGCTATCTTTATTTAAAACCCCGTATTAACCTACTAGAAAAGGGCGAATCTTTGGCTTAAGGCTATAATCATACCAAACGAAACTTTAAAGTTTCTTTAGAGAAGGACGGTGAATACTTGTTTATGGGAAGCTAGAAAGATTATCTTATTGCGCAACCAGGAAGAAATATTTCAACCAAGTAATTAGATATAAAACACTCAACTAAAGCGAAAAAGATTTATGAAACCTTCAGAAAAATACCGCGCAAAGATAGCCTTAAAATCAGACTATAAGTCTTTTAGGGTTGTGTTAAAGGTGCGATGTATTAATTACTGATACTAAGGGAAAAAAGTTTCTTTTAGTAATTATACCCATGCCCAGCAGGGAAACAGCACAGGGTGCTTATAGACCAGCAAGTGCTAAAAGCTTTAAAAAGTGGAAGATTAATAAAAATTTTTCATTATTAAAAGCAGAAAGAGTATTTATATTTAGTGCCTAAACGGATAACGAGTAGATATTATAGGTTATACTATTTAATTTTAGGAGAGTGGACTTCAAGCTCTTTTACCAGAGGCGTTTGGGCTATTTTATATAATGTCTAGTTATACATATTAACGGAAATTTCGTAAAGAAGAAAGATTTTTGTTATCTGCGAACCTATAATAAGTAGGCAAAATCTTAAAGTAAAGATACTGTCGAGCAGGTACAATAATTTAATCTCAAGACTAAGATGTGGTAAACGTTTTTGATTTTTGTACAAATGGGGGAGTCTGAAGGTTTGTACAGCTGAGGTAGTAGACTGCGGTATGGCAAAGATACTTCTTGAAATTCTCAACATAGATGATTAAGGTTGATAGGTGACAGCCATCTTTGTAGAAGTTAAACCTTCTGCGTTAAACATCCAAAATGACGGGAACGTCCTACTTAAAGCAATCAGAACGCCAAGCTAAGAGTAGCTAATTAACTCTTATAGCTCAGCGTAAATGACTCGGGCGTAAGGGTTAAAAAATCATGTTGGTATTAACAATGGGATTACCCGCCAGCCAAGCACCTTAAGGGGTGTGCAGTTCATCGACTGAAATGGTTGGTGGGCTTTATAATTATAGTTATATAATCTATAGCTTTAAAGGATATAGTTTCAGGCCTCATTCTAAGAATGCAAATTAGGCAATAAAATAATTATTAATTCATTCCTCATTAAATAATTTAGATTTAAAATGAAATTTACGTATACAACCAAACAAACATTATGAGAATAAATTTAAAACTAATCAGACATTCTCAATTATACCTATAAAAAGTTATAGTGTAATTGCATATTTTGCTGCTGCGTGGAAGCCAGCCAGTACTTAGAAAAAGTCAATATATATCAGAAAAAAAATAATTCAGGTATCTATAAAATGAAATAATAGATAACGTCAATGGGGTTAATGAGTTTTAGTAGTAAGTGAGTCTAAATTTAGCAAATAGGAGTAGGTTTGGTAATATTAAGGAATAGTGGGGCGGCTTCGCTCTAATAAAGAAATCCCTAGACCTATTCATGCTCTTTTAAACATGTTGGCCATACTAATTTTATTACTATACTAAATATTAGAGTATTGTCTAAGGCCAGGAATAGAACTTAATGTTCAAACAGGACAGGTATTTATTGGATAATAGTTGAACGCGTGAATATAATATTTTAAAACCGCTTATTCTTTATTAGGGGGGCTGGGCGCCTAAACATAGGGATGAAAACAATAGTTAAGTTTAAAATTTAAAATAATTTTTCAGGAAGACAGGCATAAAAGAAATATTATCATCAGTTTACATTTAGGTGAAGAGTTAGTCAGGAAGTTAAAAGAAATAACTCATCTTTTGCTACCCCAACAATTTAGAAAAAAAACAATCCTTTATCCGCGAGCAACTTTAGGCAAATCATTGCACTTAAACTTGCGCAGGAGTCGCGTGAAGTGTAATCCAGTCTAGGAACTTTTAAATACTTTGAGACTTACTGAAAACATTAGATTTTTCTACTTAACTAAGCTGTGATAATTTTAGGTAATAAAAAAGACAAGCTGGTTAAAGAACATGCAGAGAAGTAATAGTTCAAAAAACGCTATTCGTATTTTGAGAGTTTTTACATTAACTATTATAATTATTTAATCTTTAATAATTTTTTATTAATTTCGGAGCTTCGAAGGGTGCCGTAAAAATGAACCCCGGGTGTTCTAAAGGATAGATTCACCAAAATTATATGACTATCTTTTAGGGAATAATTTCTATTTATAAGCAGATTTCCGTGTATGTCAAAAGGGAAACAGCCCAGAACAAGAGTTTGAAAGGTTCTAAAAATTATTTAGTTTTAAAGTGAAATTAGAGAAGGTTTTTTTAACAGTTCCAGTAACAAGAGATAGGCTTAGGAACAGCAGCCATAATTTTAGTGACTCGGTAACAGAAAGCGTTGGTCAGCTATAATAACACTCCGAAAATTTAACGGGATTTCTTAAACAATATACCAAACCTTGGTACATCTCACGTATTCATAAAGGGTTTCTTACATAGACCACAATTACATAATCGAAGAGCGGCAAGTGTTTTTGAAGACCTCTGACTCCACCTCTGCTAGTTCTGTAAATAAAAATTTTGGGGTAATTTAGTTCTTATTATAATCATTTGTAATGGAAAAAAAGTTCTATTAATAACATTTTTAAAATACTATGTATAATGCTTCAACAGTGTTAGTAATTAATACTTAAAAACAGTTATAAATTGTTATGGTGCTAAAAACAGTTAAGTATTACATTTATTAATAATATTAGTCTTTATAATAGTATTAATACTCAACAGTTTAATATAGTAATTGATGCTTCACAGTTCCCTTTAGTATTAATATTTAATACAAATGGTCTAATTAACAATATTTAATTACAGACTTGCTGGCGTGTGTGTAGCCTTGTCAGCTACAATGTATTCTTTCTAGATTTACTAAGTTAATTATCCGGTTTAAAATGTATATTAAATCAATCTGCCTAGGTTTTAAATGTATTAGATATTACTTAAATTTAGTAGATAGGGGCGTTTGGGGGTAGAGCACTTATAAATAATGAGATTTATTTTTTTAAATAAGAATTTTAATAAAATTTACACAGTGGATGGGTTGACGTGGAGTAAACTTCTATGGAAGAAAATTTACCGCCTTAAGCGTATGGAATAAATTAAAGGTAACGGCCCTCTAAGTGTCATATTTATCTAAGATTTAAAAAAAGAGTGAAGAAAATCTTTTATACTAAGGACACCAGTTTTTTAGGTATAAAAATGTGCTGGAAAAGTAGACAATAATTCTTGACAATCTAATACAAAAATAATTTCGTTAATTCAAGGAACAAATGAAAGAAAACCGACCTAAGAATCTGGAAAGAAATAGCCCTAGTAGAGAAATATTGAAAGGTCGTAAATGGGCAACAATCCGAATTGAAATTGGGATTAGGCCCCCAAAACATTGTGAATAATAACCAAACTCAGGGACACCCTAAAAAGCTCCAAATACCAAAACTATTGAAGAAAGTTCCGTGAGCGGGATCACTAAGCCCACTGAATGTTGGTAAAACAGTTGGAAGATTCTTGTAAATCAAAGAATGGGTTATGCCGGATCTAAATCAGTAGTACGTGAAATAATTTGCGGTAGAAAAAGAGAAACGAGTAGATCGGTTTTCTAATATTATTAAACTATTGTCAAGGGTGTGATCTGGCCCCCGAGGGAGAACTTTGAATTTGAAATATTGAAAAATTCAAGAAAAATCTTAGATATATTACTATAAAGCCAATAGAAATTATTAGGTCCCAAACTTGGTTTATACTAGTTTTAAATTAATGTAAAGACCTTCATAATACATTCTTCTGGTCCTAATTATTTCCGGGATTTATCTTTTTTTCTTATAAAAAAAAAGCAGTAAAGGTGCTTTCCACTATATTATCTAAAAAATTTGCAACACTTAAAATTGAGGTATAAGCGTAAAGAGCCTGTTTTTCAAATTTTTCTCTACATAAAAAGGGATAAAATTTTATCTTTTAGACCAAGATAGGATTAAATTTATAGATGTATGGCAAGGTAGCTATGCCGTAGGATGGGCGTGTTTAGCAATGGAAAGCTTTCCTTCTATTAAAGGGCACGAGATTATTTTTAACATTTTAGAAGCTTTATCTTTTAATTCAAGAGAATTGTGCTAGATTTTCAGGTTGTTTGAAAAATAGCTGTATAAAAAGTAATGATTATAAAACAGTCTTCTTACTACAGAACGATCTTAGGTACATTTGTTCAATCTTAATGCTTCCTTGAACTTTCGGTTAACTACGCCTAAAAGCAATTGCATCTCTTATCTTCCTAAAAAATAGAACCGTTGAAGACCTGGTAACATAAGAGATGTTTGCTTTATATAACAATCCTTACTTGAGTAGTGGTTATGTACCAAGGGGCGCAAAGGGAATGTTTTTTGAATAAATATATATAAAATTAGCTAAAGATACAATATTAGGTGAAGAGTAAACACTTAAAGTTTTAAATGCATAACAGATAAAAAATATTGCTCTATTCAAAGCTTTTAGAAATGTATTAAACCAGGAAAGTTGTATATAAAACAATCTGCCACAAGCAGCAAAAGCTTCCTAGCTTTATGATTTGAAAAACAAGTCTTGAAGATATAATACAAAAATATGTTATACCCTTTTTCGGATACCTCTATTCTTTTGAACAGGGAGCCAAGAGAAACTGACTGAATTAGTGGAGCGGCCTTCGCAACTAAATAAATAGCCGAAAATTCTATTGAAATTTCAAAAATTCGATCTTAAAAAGGGATGGTTTTTAGAACGATTCGTTCTATTAAATCCGAAATTGAATTCTAACCGTTATATTTTTTAAATTCAAATTTAGGTAACCACAATTAGCCCTAATCCCTTCAGAAGGAATAAAAATTTTTGTTGGCCGAAAGTGAAGCTCGCAAATTGGAACTACCGTACTTTTTCGGAATTACGGAAGGGCGCTCAAATTTTGGATTATATCAAGTAAAAAAGGGAAGAAACGATAAAAGATAGTTGTACGACTGTTTCAATTAAATACAACAGCCTTGCCTGAAAAGGTTAAAAATCTAAGTTTAAAGTGTGAATTCCTGCCCGGGCCGGCCTTTGGTAACAGAGATAATTAATGATACCGTATTATTTGGAGGGATCTGACGGAGAGAAAAACCCCGGTTAAAGCGGGCCTAAACGTGACGGGTCCATAGTAGCGAATGGGCCTATGGGCCGTTTTTAAATGCGGTCTTACCATGAATGGTGTAACGAACTAAAACAACAGCATGTTCTCTTGAATTGACTCAGTTGAAATTTGGATACCTAGTGCAGATACAGCGTTACCCTTTAGTTTAGACGGGAGAAGGCCCCTTCAGCTTTGTGTCACTAATTATATGAGTTATGTTAGAGCACTTTTAAGGATTACTAAAGGGGTAATTGAACAAGGGACTGTTGGAAGAATCCTTTATTGATCTTCATTGAATGAAATTGGTTTAGTATTATAAAGAAAGTTATGATTAATCTGGCTTTAACCTGAGGTCTTTTTGCTTCGGGGCGTGTAGCGCAAGCATGCTATGAAAAAAAAACAAAAATAGATTAAAAAATTAATAGAAACACAATATAATTTTTAATAGTATTCTATACCTAATTCAGTTTACTATTTTTATAAGTTAAGTGACCTGTTGGTAAGGAACTATCGCTAGAAGGACAGTTAATACGTTGGGGGCCACAGACCTGTAAGGAGTAAAAAGGGGTGTGTCAATAATTTTTATACTATTTTGTTTTGCATTTTTAGTAGGTTCACCTTTTTTTAATCCATATATAATTATTTAATTTTGCTTGGGGGCATGCCATGCTTTTTTCCCTAGGGAAACATAATTATGCAGCCCATTAACACTGAAAATACTTAAAGTTTGAATTTAGGAGGCATTTTAACTATGTAAGAAAATTAAGAGAGAAGTTGAAAAATTTTATTATAAATCTTTCAGCCCTGCGCTTTTTACCTAAAGCTTGATAAAGTTTTTCTAACTGTATTGTTAAGGAGCCTATTTTGTTTAATCTTTGCTTGTTAGACCAGAGCTCGGTGTGCAAAAAAAGGGAATGTATGTTTTTTTATATATTCTAACAAAGCTCATTCGCTAAAATTCTTGCTTACGTTTGATTATTCTACAAATCTTTATTAGTTGCGTAAGCAGGGAATAGGATTCACAAGATGAATAAGG
>JACYFI010001441.1:0-10780 GCA_020975735.1 Ophiocordyceps xuefengensis | reverse complement strand
CACCAAATTTACTAATAAGATTACCCACCTGAAATCCCAACCTTTTAAGCAAAAGCTCCAATACGTCGCTTTAGAGTTTATATACTGCAATAGGATACATTTTGAATTAGATTCCTTAATAAAACTTCAACTTAACAACCTTTTGAATGATGAATCTAGCATTCTTCAATCCTCCTTTCATTTAATAATATACCAGAGCGATTCTGCCTCTAAAGTTGTAATCTACCTTTAATTTCTAAATTTATCACCTCCATATTTTTATAACACCCCTTATTTAAGAATTATATTGTATTTATGAATTACTTAGTATTACAACAATACCTAATAATTTCGAGTCGTGGCCAGTATATTAGTTAACCGTTTGGTTGGATAAAGAGGCGCAGACAAAAAAATGATTGCTGAGAGCCCACGGCCACAAATTCGTATCCTATCCGTACGATAAGGAATAGTGTGTATTACACAGGATGCAGCAGTATTATTTTAAAAAAGAAATAATATCTTTTAAATTTCTTATTTGTGCGCGGGCACTTAAAAATAATTAATCGTTTGGTTTGTGGGGGGAGCCTGTCTACTCCGCCCTGCTTGCTGTACCCGGTTATGCTTAAGGCTATATATTATAGTAATTAACACTGGTTAAATAAGCTCTATCTAATTACTTAAACATATTTCTACCCACAATTAGAAATTATTTTTTTCTTTTTTTTAAATTTTAAAGCTAAAGGCATTAGAAAAACGTCTTGTATTATTGCATATAGGACTTTCAAAATTTTTATATTTATTCCTATTTTTTCTATTCTATTTATCTTTATATCTTACTAAAAATAGGTAAAAATATTGTTTTATTAATTTATCCTTATTAAGAAATACATTAAGATCAATTAGATTTTCTTATCGATTCTTCAAAATATTGTATTTCAGTATTCTACTAATAATAAAACTTCGAATATTTTTTTCCATATAAATGATTATGGAATTTTATAACATTGATTAAACAATAAATTTTTAATTTTAAAATTAAGAAAGATTTTCAGTAGGTATTTGGAACGATCAGTAGAAAAAGTGAATTCTCCATGATTAGATTTTCCTGTTTTAGACAAAATTTATGAATAGTTTGTAATATTCTTAACTGCCTGCCTTCGCAGGCTCTGGGCTTTATTTAATTATGAAAAAGCAACATTTTTCTTTTATATACAAAATAAAAAACGTTTTATTTAAATTTTAATAACCTTTTTACTTTATTTAATATTTTTTTTTTAATAATAGGGCTTTTCTCCTAATATCACTATGTAGTATGAGAGTTAATTATTGTTTATTGTTTTGTAATGTTTAATTTCGCGTCTACTCACATATATCTTCTGTTAAAAATTTTCCGTCTTTTTTAATATGTATAATATTTTTAGAGCCTACGAATTATGATTGTTTGAATATAAATTTAAAATAACTATTAAATTATTTTATTAATATGTTACTTATTCTTAATTACAGGTTTATTTTATAATTATTTTCTATAAACAATAAAAATTTTTCCATTCTTTAGAAAAGAAGGTAAATATTTTATTTTTTCCAAGTATGCTCCCGTTTTTTTTTAAGCCTAATGTGTCTGAATTATATTAGTTAATTAAGGTTAAATATTTCATTGATTGTTTATGTGTTGGGCCCTCTCATTTAGTCCATACACAATCCCCTATAAGGTACTTTGCCTTTAGCTGGACTCTTGACCTGATCCTAGGTTATGGAGTATTGCAAGACCCAGCCAAAGATAAAGCATAATTTATTTGACTTTTTTCCTTAAATACTCATATATTAGATTAACAAGTTTGGGTGAGATATTAAAAGGATTTCGTGTTTACGTAACATAATACTCACCTATTAGTCGTTGAACGGTTTTTATTTTAACAATTTTGTTCAAAAATTCAAACTTCGCTTAATTTACCTAATTTTTAGTAAATCTTTGAGAAATTTACCCAATTTGATTAATAAATTTCTTATTTTTTTGTTTATAGGGCGTAGCTTCGCTTCACACTAAGACATAATTAATAAAGGCAAGTAGTTTTTACATATTTTGTCTTGCATACTCTAATTTTGCTGCGAACAGCATCCTGTCTGATTGTAAAACATGTGTAACCATATCCCCTTACACCGCTAGCTTACGTAGCAAAGGGATCAAAAGGTTTAAGCCCAGAATAGTTAGCGTTGGGTTTGTGGTGCGTGATTTTATTATAAAAAAATACAAAAACCCTAACGCGACTAAAACAAGCCAGCAAGAGCAAATATAACTATAGCAAATAAAGTAGTTAAAGTACAAACATCCTAGCGTAGGCTTTCCAATAATCCAAGATCTATCCCTTATTGCATCTTGTGATTCTACTGCCCCCCGCTAGCACGGTAACAGATTTGTAGAATGATCAAAACAGTAAGCGCAGATTTAGCCGTTGGGCTTTTTACGTTATTAAAAACAAACTATTCTCTTTTTCAGCCACAGCTTTGCTGGTGTAAACTAAGCAAACGGATAAAAAAAAATAGCTCTAACATATAGAAACTTTACTAAAGGCTTAGCATAAAGCGGAGCCTAAAAAATATTAACACTAATAAATTTTTCAATATCTCTATTTCTACATATTAAAATCTCACCTAAATTAAACTTCTTAGGGTAGCTTTACGTTGTAAAAATGGGGACGTGCCATAATAATTGTGTACCTAGGGACAAAAAAAGCATGCATGCCCCCCCAGCAATATAAAAAATTACATTATGATTTAAAAATTTATTGAGACTTACCTAAACAATAAGCAAAAACAAAATAACTTATATATTTATTAGCAACAACCTGTTTACTCGTTTTACCCGGGTCCTTTTGCCCCCACATAAACTGTCTCCAGCATAGTTCCTATGAACCAAGGTACTTCTATTATAAAATGGTAAACTGGAATAGGGTTGAATTTACTTTATTAAATTATATTGCTTTTCGAAAATTAATCTTTTTTGTTTTTTTGTTTCATAGCATAGCCTTGGCTAATCGCACGAAGCAGAAAAAAGGACCTCAGTAAAGCCAGGATTAATCATTAACTCCTATTATATACTTCCTAACCAAATTCTTTGATTTGATGAAAAGGATGAATAAAGGATTCTCATAGTTCACAATTGTCAATTACCTTATTATCTTAAATTCTTACTAACATACTCTATAATTAGTGCGTAAAGCTGCTAGGGTTTCTTCATCGGTTCTAACTAGAGGAAATGCTTATTCTGCACAAGCGATTTCCAAAATCTGTCACTGAGTTCATCATGAGAGGAAGCTTGTTGGTATCGTTACACCCATCATGAAGACCGCATTTTAAGGCCCAAGGCCATTTCGCACCGTTAGGCACCTCACGTTAAGGCCGCCTTTAACCCGGGGTTGTTTCGTCGCCTCCCAAATAATAGGTAATATTTAATTATCTCGTTAACCAAAGCCAGGCGACCGGGCAGATTTCACCACCTTATACTTAGATTTTTTTATCTTACGCAAATGTGTGTTTTAATTAAACAGTCGTAAACATTCAAATTTCATGGTTTTCTTTTACTATATTAATCAAGAATTGAGCCTCCTATATTCCCGAACGTTACGGTATCAATTTGCGGGTTCCTTTCGCGCCCACAAATTTTATCTTTGAAAGCGATTAGGCTATGGTTGGTTACCTAAACTTTGAATATTAAAATATAAGGGGTTGAAATCCCATTCGGAATTTAAATAGAACGAGATTGCTCTACCATTCCCTATTAAGGATTAGACTTTAGAATTCATGAATCGCCTATTTTTACGTGCGAGCCTTAATTTAAAGTTCATTTTTTCTTTTGTTCCCTTGTACGAGGATAAGTATCGAGAAGGAATTAACATATTTTGTTATATCTGCAAAGACTTGTAACATAAAATTAGAAACTTTTACTTGTTGGGTAGGATTGTTTATAAACTTACCTGCTTATAAATCCATTTGTAAAGCTTTTGTAATAGAAGTAATATTTTCTTAACCTCCCCGTTTATTTTAAACACTAAGGTTTTACTCCTTCCGAAAACCATAATAATGTATCGTTTTTTTTTTATATAATTTACGAAAAAAAAATTCCTTCGGCCTATCTAATAATCCCCTACCTACTCAGTCAGGATTTGCATATATAGCAAAAATCTCTTTTTACGTCTTCAACCGTTCTATTTTAGAGAATTAAAGGATGCAATTGCTTTAGTCCATAGTACCGAATTCATAGAACCTTTAATATTTACAAAGTTGTTAGCAATCCTCTCTGTTACGTAGATGCGCTTATTAACATAACGTTACCAGATTGGTTTTGAAACAACTGAAATATCTGCACCTTCTCCTGGTAATTAAAAGGGTAAGGCGTTCTAAATTGTTTAAAAAATAAATCTTAAGATCTCTTAATATGAAGAAGGCTTCAAAAAAACTACTCGCCATCCCACTTACGGCATAGCTACATCCTTGCATACATCTAAATTGAAATTCCTTATTCTCGGTTAAAAGATTTTACCCTTTTTTATTGTGAGAGAAATTTGAAAAACAGCCTCTTACGCTTATACCTAAATTTAGGTTTGAATTTTTTATGATAGAAATATGGAAGCATCCTTACTCTGTTTCTTTTATTAAACAAAAAGAAGAAAATCCCGATATATAAAGTAGGATCAAGGATTGTTATTATGTAATGACAATTATCATTACATATGAAAACAGTAGAAATCCCAAGATTGGGACAATAATTTCTATTCTTACAAGTAATATTATCTAATTTTCGTAATCTACATATTCAATGCCACAGCTGTTCCCCTGGGCCCGAGTACCACCTTACCAATATTTGACTAAATATTGAAAAAAACTCATCCTACTCCGTGCTCTCTTTAAGCGTCATTCACGCACTACTCGATTTAGACCGGGCGATAACCCATTCCCCTATTACATAGAATCTTCCTAAACTTGTTACCATACATCAGTGATTAGCTTGATCCCGCTCCTAAGACTTCGTCAAATAAGTTTTGTATTAGAGCTACTTTGGGTGGTCCAACCCGGAGTTTTGGTTCTAATACACAATGTCGGGGCTTAATTGCCAATTTTCATGATTGTTAGCTCAAATTTAAGCCTCTTCGTATTCTCTATAGCTTCTTTTTTAGATTCTATTGTACCGGTTTTTTTCATTTGTTCTTGATAACAAAATATTTTTGTTATTAGGATACAAATGTATTTACTATGTTTTTTCCCAGCACATTTTTATCTAAAATGTGCCTGACGTAAAAAAAGATTTTCTCATAGTTTTAAATGCTTTAGATAATAAAACTTTAGAGGCCAGGTTACTTTACATTATATCCATAGCTTAAGGCGGAAAACTTCTTTTATTTACTCATGGTCACCATTCTCACGTTGAGTTAATCTATTATAATTCTATTTTAAAAAAATAAAATTCCATTATTTTCACTCACAAGGAGTTCTGCTACGCCCAATCGCCTTCTACTACACATTTAGTAATACTTCTATAACATATTAATACTAGGCATTAATAGTATTGTAAATACATTTAACGAATTTTAATACTGAGCTATTAAATAAAGTACATTTTTAGGCTGACAGGCTATCCGCAAGCAAGTCTGATTAAATATTGTTGATAGAACACAGATCTGCATTAAATATTTTAAACTTAGAACTGTTTCGAGCATCAATACTTTACTACAGCTTGAGTTTAATACATAATAAAGAACATATATTATTCATAAATTGTAATCTGTAACTGATTTCAGCCACCCAATACCTATTAAACTGTTAGTATTAATACTATAACTGGCTTCGGGCATTAAGTACTAGTAATTAAATGTTATTAATAGAACTTTATTTCATAAATGGTTTTGAATGGAAATACTAATACACAAATACTTTATTTAAAAACTATGACAGTGTGTCATTAGTGGTCTCAAAAATTTTCCGCCCTCTTGATGTAAATGTGTCTATTGTAATATCCTTATAAACGATTGATGACAGGGTTATCGGGATATTGTTTAGACTCAGTTTAATTTTTTTCCCATACCTTCTATAGCCTTAACAGAGCGTTCTTGTTACGAAGGTATAAATTATGGCTTGGGCTTCTAAGTCCTACTCCTTGTCAGGACTTTTATTTAAAACTCTTCTTAATTTCACTAACTAATAATTTTAGGAACCTAAACTCTTGTTCTGGGCTGTTTCCCGCTTTTGAACATACCACGGAAATCTGCTTATTGAACAGAGAGTTTATCCCTACATAGTTCATTATTAATATTTTGTGAACTACATTTTGAAAACGGGTTAACTTTCGCGGCTAACTTCGTAAGCTCCCCGAATTTTTAAATAAAAAAATTTAACTTAAAAATTTAAAATATTATAAAATGTTTATCTTACTCTGAAATACGATAGAGTTTTCTTAACTATTCATTTCCTTTATTCTTACGCTGTGTCTTTTATACCAAACTATTCACCAGCTTTAGGTTTAACTAGAAAATCTATATGTTCGGTTAGTCCAAGTCTTTTTAAACAGTTCTAACTGATTTTGTACCTTACACGCTCTACAGGTTTTAGTCTGTAATATTGCAGATGCTTTGACGGATAAAGGGATTGTTTTTTCCTAATAGGTTAGTGTAAGCTAAAGATAATTTATAGGTTTATACTTCCTGACCAGTTCTTACCTAAAATGTACTGATGATAATATTTCTTTTCTGCTCTTCCGAAAATAGATTTATAATTTAAAAACTTAACTATGTTTTCATCTCACTATGTTTTCGCGGCGAGCTCCTAATTAAAGAATAAGCGTTCTTTTAAACATATATACTTCAGGTTTAACTATATCCAAAAATGCTTGTCTCTGTATAAGTTTCTTCTTAAGCTTACAAGATACCTCAATATTTGTAAATAAAAGATTTAAGTAAATTCGGCCATGGTTTTAACAAAGCAGCATATGAATAGGTCCTGGGACTTTCTTTTTAGAAGCGAACGCCCACTTTCACTTACTAATAACCAGAGCTACTGCTTTTGCTAAATTTTAAATCCACTAACCTTACATAACATTACCGTTGACCCGTTGATTTATTCAATTATAGTTACCTGATTTATTTTTTTGGTTATTCAATAATATTGAATTCTTCTTGCCTGGCCTGGCTTCGCAGCAGCACAAAATTGCATTACTGTAACTTTTTATAGGGTATATTGAAGATGTCTGGTGTTACAAGTCAATTTCCTCGTAATGTTTTTGTCTTTTGTTAAGTACGTACATTAGTTTGTAATCGCTAAACTTAAATTTTATGAGGAACGATTAAATATTATGTTAATTGCCCCCATTTGCAATTCTTACGAATGAGGCCGACTATATCTATAAAGCTAATAATTAATCATAGACTAATATTATAACCCAACCATCATTTAGTCGGAATGTAACGTGCCACCTTAAATGGGTACTTGCTGCGATAATCCATTAGTTTATATCAAATTCATGATTTTTTACCTTTCGACCGCCGAGCCATTACCTCAGCCATAAATGTATACTGACTCTTACTTGGCTTAGTGATTGCTTTAGGGACGTGCCACCGCAATTTGATGGTTTACTGCAGAAAGGTTCACTTCTCAAAAGGCTGTACTCAACCTTAATCATTTCTATGTCTGCTAATTCAAATATTCTTTTTGCCATTCCGAGTCTAACATAACTCACTGATAAAAAGTCTTCATGATTCCCTCCAATTTTGTTACAAAATAAAAACGTTTCACATGCTTGTCTGAGCATTTAAATTATATGTACTGGCCTAAAAATATTTACCTTAAATTGCCCTACCTATTTAATAGGTTTGTCCAGAAACAAAATCTATTCTTTTACCCCGCAAATTTCTTATATGTTTCATAGACGATATTTAAAAATAGCCAAGCTTTGGTAAAGACCTGAAGTCCTTCTCCCCAGATAATAAGTAAACACCATATATAGTTTACCTATTATTATCCGTTTGAGCAAATTGATAAATACTGACTCTGGCTTAAAATAAATATTTTTACTTATCTTCACTTTTAAGAAGCTTAGCTACTGCTCGTGTCTAGTAACACCTCATTTGTTATAAAGCGGTCGCTGTTAAATAAATCAAAAGGATACTTCTTTCTCCTTAGCGTTATCAGTATTTAATACATCGACCTTTACCACAACCTATAAGGCTTATACGTGAATTTAGCGTATCTTTTTTGCCGTGTTTTTTGTCTGAAAAGTTTCTTACCGTTATTCGGCCTTGTAGATTTTTTATCTTTAATTTACCTTGTGGATTTATCTTCCTGTTTGCTGCAATAGTAATGATTTCTAGCTTCCTCATAAGTATATGTCGCTTTCTTCTAAAAACATTAAACTTTCTTCCTGTATGTCTTAATAGCCTAGAAAAGAAATTACTGCCCCTTTTCTAGTTACGTAATATTGTGGTTATTTAAAAAGTCTAGATAGTATTTGTTCCTTTTTAACTTGCTCTTGATCCAGTAATATTTTCTATATCAATAATATAAGTTATCTTATCCAATTTTAAAAGATGGCGAGCTCGCCTGAAGAGGAGTGTTTTTACGTAAGTATAAATGCTTACCTATAAATATTAAAATCTATTAGTTAAATCAATGAGCTACAGAAATATCCCCTCCGGGATTAGTTAAATTTCATTATTAATTATTAAACACAGCCATATATACCACCTTTTTTCTATCCCGGAGGGATAGGGCGAAGCCCCCATAATTTAATATTTGAATTTATCCAAATAACTATTTTTTTATTGGAGATTTACGGGTGTCCAACCTGTCAGGCTAATATCTTTTTTTTCATGATGGGCTTTGCGCCTAATACATTCTGTATAACATCTTACAAAACATTAATTACTTTTAAGTTAAAGCCTATTATGGGCTAAATAAAGTAAAAGTGTAGCCCAAAACGTTACCTCTTCTCATTTGCTCCAATTTATCTCCTTTTTAAATAGGTCAGGGAGATTAAAATAAGCAATGCTAACAATTTTTTTTTACATTTTAATTGCTTTTTATACTTCTCTATAAAACCCTAATACATAAGGAACCTATGCGCTTTAATTTTTTCGTTATTTATATTCCTGTAGTCCTTTCGAATAAAGTCTACTTAAATTTATGCTAGTAATTTATGAACGCTTTTAGCTTGCAGCGTAAAGCTAAGGCCATCTTATATATAGCCACCAACATTTAGTGATGGAACTGGCACAACCTTATTAAGGTGTTTGGCTGCGGATCGCCATTATACTTGAGTATATCAATTCTAAATTAGTTTTACCTTACCGCAAGTCACATTACTTCTGCCACATAATTTGTACCATAATTTGTGTGGTCTAGATTGCTTTTAGCGGTTTTCCCGATCCCAATTTGAAATGGTTTTTATTGACGAAAGTTCAATTTCTACGTACCTGGGCTAATTAAAAGATTGCTTACATCTTTTATCTTTTAAAGCTATTCAAACAGTCAGTGTTGTTCTTTGTCACTACACCTACCACCAGTTCTTCGGGAGAATTAATGCTTCAATCAACCCGTTCCGGACCTTCTTTAATCCTGACTATGGTTAAATACCCGTGCTTTTCCGGGGGCTAAAACTTTAGACACTGACTTCGTAATTGATTAACGCCGGTTGTACCTACCGCCCATATAGCCGCATCTTAACGGGTTAAACTCTGGTGACCCATTATGCCAAAAGGCTACCGTTCTGTTATCGAACTGCTTATAAAACTCTATTTTTCGTTACGTTCCCCGCATGGTACTTTGTCACCTAATCGCTTCATGTATCAATTTAGCCGCTTTGAGGGGCAAGGATCCCGCATTTATTTAAAACGTTTTCTGTACCGTATCATACTTATAGGGCCAAACTCTATTTTCAACTCACGATAGATCTTAGAATTCTTTTGAATTTTTAGTTTTCCTGAAGGTTACCTAAGATCTATGTCAATTCACTTCGTTTAAGATTAAGATTCGCTTAGAAGCTTATGTACTATTAGGAGGTGTCCCCCCCCAATATCTGAATTGCCCACTAAGTTTCTACCTTTGCGGACTATATAAAAACAATAAGGCAAACAATAGAGAGTACTAGCGGCTCCCTAATTTCTAAGAATGAAAAAATTTGTGCATGGGCTGGATGGACCAGAAGACAATTTCATAATTATTCTTTAGTAATTAAGTGAAAGTTTCAATTCTTAAATAAACTTCAAAAAATAAGGCTTTTAGCAATAGGGAATAAGGTATTACCCCAGGTTTCAATCAAAGTCCTTTCACCCCAAGCCAGTTACAATATTTTGAGTTTATTGCTATGGATATAAATGATTGCCTGATACATGGCATAAATTCCATAATAGTTGCTTATTACTTATATAAGTTCAAAGAATGCTTATATATTTATGGTTTTAAACTGTATTTGCACATTTCTAAGTAAGGTATCTGATATTGTCGGGTTACGTGAGTCGACACAGATAATCCTTTCCAAGGAAGGCGTCGCTTTAACCACTCAGCCATAACCCGTTGTGGAATAGTTGACATTCGGTCATTAAGTGTTGAGGCCCATTTATACAACTTAATACTGTAAAAATATAACTAAACTTCAAGTAATATTTAATCTATTAAATGTAATTGACTTCGACCCTTTATTATTATCCGAATTGTGAAGATAACATAACCTTCAGAATAACTAAAAGATTGAATAATTCTTGGTTGCAGCACAAAAATATAACATATTACGGTTTTTCTCGAGTAACGCTACGAGCGC
>JACYFI010001444.1:0-11707 GCA_020975735.1 Ophiocordyceps xuefengensis | reverse complement strand
CAGCAATTGGACTGTATGGCTCTGGGAAACTTATAGTTATTCGTTACATTTATTATTATTTATATAATAAATTATCCTTACGTTTTTACTCCAGATCTAATGGAAGCTTTAATCTTCTTAATTAAATTTGTGAGAAAAAATATCAACTATACTAATACTAAGAATTGAGAATATTAATTACAATATCAGGCAGAAAGCTATAAAGGTCTCAGAGACTATACGTCAATCATTAATTCGCCTTTTCTTTACATATTTTTACTGCATTTTTTATTAATTTAATTATACCTAATAAAATTACATAACTGAACTAGCGAACTGGACCATACACAAAAGAAAATAAAGCCGGCGCTGACCGGCGCCAAAAAGGTATTTTTTTTAATCTACATAATAAAGGATAAAAACAACATACTTTAAATTTCTCATTCCTGATTAGCGGGACTCAAAGAATAGAAGAGGAAATATTTGATTTAAGGAAATCCCTCTTTCTTAAAAAATATAGGTATTAAAAATAAGGCTATTCGAGAACATTGGTCATAACAGAGTAATAGAATTTAACACGTATTTCCAAAACACTACCATATGGTAAATAATCCAATCATAAAATAAATTTTATTCTACATATATACGTAATCTAATGAAAATAATATGATTTTTAGTTTAGTTATACAAATGGTAATTGGTAGTAAATTAAGAGATTAGTGTGAATAGTTCTAGGAAAAAAGTTGAGTATATATTAACATAAGATTTCATTCACACCTGATTATAATATAACGGTTATGATTTTTATCTTTCAGGGAATAATTGATGCAAAAGGTTTATAGTTTTTTAATTTCTATTGTGATAGATAATGAACTTGAATCTACAAGGTAAAGGCAATAAATTACTAATTTAGATCTAAATTAGCTTCAGATTTAATACCCCTATGTAAAACCATATAACAAACAAAATAGATAAAATCTCAAATAATAACATTTTTAAGATTTCAATCAGGTTAAAAGCCATGACATTGTTTTGTATGAGTATTTTATGGTAAATAATTAAGATAACGCCGAATTATTAAAAGTATTTACACGAGTTATTTTAACATAAAAAAATTTTATCTGTTCCGTGGGATTATAAAAAAATTCAAATTTGTATAAACTATTTGTATATAAAAATTTTATTCAGATTTTTTTGTTCAAAAAGTGAATTCAATACAGAAAATCCTTTCAGACTAAAGGTTTCTTTTTCTTCAAAACTTTGCCGTGCTTTCACTTGCGGCTCTTTAAAATGAAAGAAGATAGTCAATAAAAGGGCCATTTGCCCATTACATAATGATATAGTAGTTTATATTTATATTCGACGCTGTGCTATTTTTTTGTTTGAACAAATATGCCTAAAGCTAATGTTTATCTTGCCTTGCTTCTAGAACTTTGCCACTATAAATCAATAGTAGATTTACCATATCTAAATATAAATTATTTTTGATGCTTATAATTTTTCCTTGCAGGCGCAAGCTTGCTTCGACCTCTGGACAACGCATGGTGTAAAAATAATGTACAACAAAATACTTTTACGGAGTTTGACTCGATTTCCGTTAGACAAAAGGAAGTTTTAGAGATTTTAAATTATAGGTCTGGCGGCGATTTTTCATATCCTCTTCGCGAAGCCCCCTGTAGTGAAGCACCCCACGCATGCTACGCCAAGGGAGAATCTGTAATAAAAAAATACAACTAATCCTTTAATGTTTTGTTTAATTTAGGTAGTATTCTCTTAAATTACTTGATAAGTTAAGTATAGTATGATCAGCTTATTATTTTATATATCTATATCAAATTTGGATTTGAACTTTCGCTTAGTTTAATAAAATCTGATTAAATTATTATAACTCATGATTTTTATAAAAAATTAAGTATTTCAAGGAATAATCACTTGAAAATTAAATTACTTTCCCCTTTTAATATTTTATTGATGGGCTATTTTTATTATATATTTACACTAATCTAATGGTCAATTTCTTTTTTTATACCTTGAATGAATATTTAAGTTCATTTATAGGTTGAGTATGTTAAGGCAGTTAATAAAAGGTTTTAAAATATGGAATTATATTATAATGAAGGTTTTTTCAATAATATACCCCCTTAAGAAACCTTAAAAAATGCTACGATACGTATTTTGACCAAGATCTTAAAGAGATATAAAAAAAAAAGCTTGAGAGATGAAGCAAAAATCTTAAAATATTACAACTTGGATAAATTACAAAACTAATGATTTAAATATTGTATTGTTCTACCTACGCCACCAATCTTAATTAACCTTAGTAGAATATGCAAACACAAAAACATTAATAAGAAAAAAAAGACAAGATTTATCCTTTAAAAGATATAATTATAATAAAGTAGAATTGAAATAAACCTTACAAAGGGAATCTAGGAGAAAAAAATTTTAAAACTAAGGCATAAAGTAATATAAAAAAAGGTAAAGAAAAATCTTCCCTGATAATCTAAATATTCTTTTGAAAGATTATATAGAAGTAAATATAAAAAGTCTTAATTTGCCTTAAATCAATAAAAGTAACAGCTTGAAAAAAAAACAAGCCTTAAAGCTGCTAAAGTAAATAAGACAAGTATTCCTTATCCGAGAATTAGGATAGGAATACTGCGTTGGATAGAAAGAAATAGGGGGGGGCTACTTTCGGTGCTATTGAAGCAAAAAAATAGTTTTTTTTTTATAAAGAGCTAACACCCATACTAAGTTGTACCCTTCTTAATCTTCTTAAAAGAGTTTTATGGAAAATCTATTAGAAGCGGTTCAGTGGTTCAAAGGCGGCCTTATCTGGAGGTCAAAAGGTTTGGATACCTTTTTTCAACGAAAATTTAAGTTCTTAGATCGGTGGGTAATTCTCCTAGCTGCGCAGGAGTACTCATTTTAAAACTATTGACGGCGAGGAATAAGAAAGATAGTTGAAAATAGGGTACCGGAACCCTGTCAAAGGGTTTACCTTGAAAAGGTCCTAATATTCCGGGGTTTAAAAAGAAGATAGTGTGCTCGTAATATTTATTTCTTCAGATGATACATACTATATTTTTTGTTCCCTTTTAAAGGTCATACAATACCCCTTAAGATTACATATTCCAATGAGAGGTTGGAGTTATGTCTGTTGCTCTAGAGGTTAGATTCCTAAATTACTTTGTTATGTAAATCTAAATCGTTATATAATCAGTTTTAAAAAATAACTTATTCTGGCTTAGGTAGAGTGTAAAAAACAATACATCTAAATGCTATGAAATAAAATAAATAAATTTTAGAGAAACAATTATATATTAAAACCCTGGGAGATAAATAAATTAAAATTCGTACTTACGTAAAAATAAGCAAAAAAAAAGTATTAAAAAACAAGATACAAATTTTAAGAGTGTGGGCCTTATCCTCTTACATAGAAAAACATCCGCGATGGGGAGGTGATACCAGCAATTTGTAGAGAAAATTTATAGAAGCCTTGCCAGCCCATATATTCCCTCTTACCACCCTTAGGGGGTTGCTTATATGTTTGACCTACCACATGGATAGCGCAACTTCAAAAAATTTAATTTTTGCTAGATATATAGAATTAAAACGTTACATTTAGAAATAGTACTTTGCATTTTCCACTCGTTTTAGAGTATGGGAGCCGTTTTTGGCAATGTTTGCAGGGTGATTTTTCGAATTCTAAAAGTTTGGGTCTAAATTATGTTCTTACCTTAAGCTAGACACAATTTCTGGACATTTTTATTTTTAGGTTTAAATTTACTAACTTTTCCCTTCAACACTTTTTTAGGGTTCCCACGAGTAGCCCATTTTTCATAGTGATATGAAATTTCTCAACAACACTATAAGCTAGATAACCTCTAGTTTTTAAATTAGGCATATAGAATAGCAAAAATTTAGCAGGAAGACGTACAATAAAATATGGGGCACATATCTCAATTTTAAGTAGGGATCCCTCTGAGAACTAACCGTGATTGTTAACTAAAAGTAAAGAAATAGTCCTAATAACATAGTTGATATGCTGTAGTTCATCTTTGTTATTTATTTCCACCCTATTATCCATTTAGCTATAAAAATATCATTAATGATCGTTTTAGTGAAGGCTCAAAAAGAGTGGATAGCTTGCGCACGAATAAATATTCTAAGCCAAAAGATCCCGTTGGGCTGCCACCCATTTTATCCTAACAAAACAAAAACTTATTGACTCCGACAAGATCCAAATAATATGACGATTGTTTTTTTGAGCTTTATTTTTCTATGCCCTTGTAAGGCATAGCATAGAAAATATATGAGCAAAAAAACCAACATAACTAATAATATATTAATTATCTGTTAAACTTTAGATCACCATTTATGTTCAGTTAACAATTGGACTTAGGTTAATTTGAAAACCACTCTTCTATTTACAAATTCATTTCATAGAGAAACTATTATGAGGCGAAGCCTTCGCAAATATAAAAATATAGGGTGGATTTCATTCTTTAAATAATAGCGTTAACTGTAATACGTTAGGTAACGGTATTGCATTAAGTCAATATTCCACTATTAATTACTTTCCTTTTTGTTGTAGGCCGATAATAGTTATGAGATATCTAATTTCCCTATTTTGAGAGTATGAGCCAAGCTCATCAATTTATCTGTAGACCAGCAAAGCCAATATTTTATATGCGGGTTATGGTAAATAGAGGTACAACATATTAACAGCAAAATATTATCCTTAAAGTAAACAACAATATATTAATTTAATATAACTTTATAAAATTTAAAACCTTGGCGCAAGGGGATCTAGTATGGGAATTAAAACTAAAAGATCTAAAAAGAACTATATCGACTCCGTAAAAAAGGAACCTTTTTCTGTAATACTAAAAAGATAAGGACGTAGTACCTCTATTATTACGATTTTTATGCTATCGAAAATAAGCTGCGACGTAGAAGAATAAAAAATTTTCGCACAAAGGTCCTGGTAATTTAGAGATAATTAACATCAAAGAAACTAGCCATTTAATTTCCCCTATGGTTTTATCAATAAAGGAAAATCTAAGGAATTATTGCACATATCGAATAAAGATTAGAAAAAGGTTTGAAATGATCCATGTACAGTAAACTTTAATTCTGAATAACAATCTTTAGCTAAATTTAAGAAACAAAAGGGGTTTATTGTTACAATAGTGGTAGGCAGTTTTTAGAAAGTGTGCTAAGGGGGATGTAGGTATTTATTGTACAAAGATATAGATCGTTAGCGGCTAATAACTATTAAAAAATAATAGATCACGGATAAACTATAATAAAGATAAATACCTTTTAGTTTCGTTAAATTTGTAAAAAGACGAGTCGGTTACCTACCCTTTCCATATCTCTGCAGATTGAAACGATTACAAGTCGGTTATTTAAGAATAAGAATATAAAATTGCTACAAAGTCAATGCCCTAGAAGAATGAGGAAGAGCTATCCCTGAATGCATTTTCAGGATTGGGGAATACAAATTGGTAGTGTAGAACTATGTAAAGTTAGTAGTGGGCCGCTTGTTATATTATACATTGCTTACAACAATAGTAGAAGGTAAAGGTAGCCTAGTACGAAATCCTTGATTTTTAACACCCGGCGTTCTATACAGATATCTACTAAGCTAGTACTTAACTGAGGTTACATAGGTTTAGAATTGAAGGTTAATCAAGCCCACCTAAACCTCACAGGCATTTGTCAACTTTACCCTTTACAAAGTAAAAATAATTAGAGACTTCCCTTGTATATTCGTCCCTGTTCTAATGACATAAAATAATCGCAAGTTAGCAAAGCTGTTACTTAAAGTTGAATTTTTATAATCTGTCTGTAATGAATGCCAGGTCTAGACAAGTTTGTTTGTAGATAAAGAATTTTAGTCCTCATTAGGCTTCGTATGGCAGAGTATATACTTCATAATATTACGATATTATTACGATTTCTGAGTGACGGTAGCCCCCCCTTTGTCTAGTGTGTAGCCAAAGCTTTAGAATACTGCTTTGCTATAAGCGCTCTAGCCTTGCGGTATCCCAGTATTTTGTATTGCGAAGTCAAAAGGTGCGCTTACTAATAATAAATAAGTGCTATTACTTTTTTAAAATTTATTGGCTAGTTTTTGCGGGTGCCCTTGCATAATAGCCTTATTACACCAGAAGTAGCCAACCTGAGCCCCCTCTAAAATTATTTAAAGCTTTAATAATGACCATATCCTAAGTAACTAAAATTATAGGCTACCATCATGTTACCTTTTTATTCTGTTGCTTAGTTGGTACTATGTTATTGCATAGAGAAATGGCAAAAGAGCATTTTTTTTTTTTGATGGGGAAGCCCCTCACACAGAAGTAAGCCTTCCTATATTTTTTTAATAGCGTGTATTATTAACCATTTTATCATAAAAAAATTACTGACTTTCCAACACGTCACACAAAAAATGAATTTACCTTACAGATTATTATTCAATTATGAAATTTATGTTATGTGCCAGCTTTAACTGGTAGTAGAATAGTTAACTGTCAAGCCTTGAAAAAGGAAAAAACTATGCTAGATGGAGAAGAGATTAGGGTTCCTAAGTGGCTGAAGGTCAAAATAAATAAAACTTTTTCTTTAATATTTTATCATAAGCTTCTAGTTATAATAAACCTATTTAAGCTTTTATAAAAAGCTCCCTTTGTGCGGCAAAAGCTATCCTTTCTTCATACAGGTAAGGTAAATAAAAGTGTAATGTAAAGATATTTTATTTTATAACCTGCTCTTAATACATATTTTAAGGGTTTAAAGGGGGAAGTGTAAAAATGGTCGTATATATAGTTTACTTATAAAAATAATCGTAATATTTTCTGTGCGTGATCGGAACGCAAATGCTAAAAAGTTTGAGCGAAGCGGATTTCCTAGGCCCTGCGGGTCCCAGAGACCTCGAGATTTACAAGCCATCCTTTAATGGCTTGATATTGAGCAACGATAGAATTTCATGCGTTTAGATTTTTTTTTTTACAAAAAAAAAAGTCATAAAACTATCGGTTGAGATAAATTTCAAAATTTTTACTAGTGGTTAGAAATGTCAATCTAAATATGCAGAAAAGGAGAAGATAAAATTCTTTACACCTTCGCACAAAAAAAGTACCGCTTATTCAAGAACTTCTTTAAAAAAGTTTAATCTAAATTGAATATTTCAAATGTATGATTTGTTATATGAAATACTTAAACTTGACAACTGATGAAAATTTTTTAGTGCCCTCTAAAGGTATATTAATGCATTCTATTCTTCGCGAATATTGTTTAATGACAACCTAAGTACGTTATCTGTATGACAATTCAGTAGTATTTAATGGGCTTATGCTAATTTAACTTAGGTGTACTAGAGAAACTTTGAATTGCCTTTATTTAATAACCCCTAGAGCTCGCGACCTTTCCTCTATAAAAAAAATTACTTGGTTTTACTACAAGATAGGAATTTCCTTATGATCTTTTAGAAAAACCTTGAGTAAGTCGATGCTAGGGTTAGGAATTGATCGTACTGAAATAGTCCAAAAAGGTATGAAATATAAAAATATAGATGATGTACCTAGTAGTTTAAAAATATATACAAATCTAAAGGTACATTAGGCTATATTTTTCAAATAAACACAAGAATATAAACTAATACCTAGATAAATGAGTTAAGGGAGGTTTAAGGGTATTAATATTTGCTTATGAATTAAGAACTTTAGAAATAGAAAGTTAAAGGAAAGAATATGTTCATTAGAGGAAAATTTAAATAATGCAGGAGTATGAATTTTTTAATGTTCAACTTTTAGTTATTACCAGATCCAATTAACTTAGTAGCGAACCAAAGTTTGTATACTTTATTCTTAAAGTAAGAATTACTGGATCTCATATTCAAAATAACTTTGGGAATTGAACTAAAAGCCTAATATTCCAAAAAGGTGGAAAACCTCAGTATTAATAATTTAGCATGAATCAACCAAACGGTAGCTTGCGCTGCGCTAAGAAAAAACGAAACATTTATTTAATAAGGGCCCGGCGGAAGCCACAAGGTCACGTTAATATAAATTGTTTTATATAAGAAAAGTAATTTATAAATTAATTATCCCTTAGACTAATAATAAACCTATTTATGCTTATATACGAAGCACTTAACAGAATATAAAGAAGTACTAAAGACAATTAGTAATATTTAGGGGCACGCCAATTTACCCTACTAAAGAAAGAGTAAAAGGAGTTAGATTTTCTTCAGCAGTCACAAATAAAAAGAGTTTTTATGTAAGTGCAAGAGAATTTACTCGGCCTTTAAGGCAGAAGTGAACTTTGCCTAAACAATCATTAAAGTTGCCGGAGACCCGCTTAAAGGCTATTTTACTATAGTGTTCAGGTAACTAATACATTTGGCTCAGGTAAACGAACGCGAGGTAAAGTAAGAATCAAAATTAGTTGCACGAAAAGGGAAAGTAGGCAATCCAGCAAGTGCCTAGTTAGGTATGCAGTTTATGACTCAAATAGGGATGGGTGTTAAGAGCGTAGCTTCGCATTTAGCCACCCTTGTTTTGATATGCCCTTAAGATATGTAGAACCCTAACTTGAAAAGTACTAGGGTATAATATTTTAATACCTGTTAATAATGGATAGTTGGTAATTAACTATTACTACTAAGTTTAGGATGAAGCTCATCCATAAGAACTTTCCTGTGTTATGTCGCGGCGAGGTAGGTAGGCTCTAACCATAACAATGATAAAAAAGGGCAGAATCCGGATTACGGTTATTACACAGGGCATTCGCAAATTCCTTTAAATTAATTCTTAAAACAGACGGGTATGTTTGCACCCCTACACAAGGCTAATTTAATATTTATTTTTTTTAGGTCCAGTAGTAACATTAATATTACGCTTTTTAGGTAACGCTGTTAATACCCATATGGGGCTGGAGTGCTTTAGGTGATATGAAATTAGGGATAATTACTAATTTATGGCTAGCTGTTCATCTTTAAGGCTCTAGTGGCATATTATAGTCGGGAGGAAAAGGTGGCTAACATAGTAAATATGCCTTCTTAGGGGTCTTTAAAAGAAGTATCAGAGCCCAATTGTAAATTAAAGCTATGAATTAGGTTCAAGTTTTCGTATTATTATCAATGTTGATACAAATAGTTTTAAATTGTAAATTAAAAGCGTACAGTTCAAAAAATAGTATGATAGCTTTTATCCTTTTATTTTTATACTAAATAATAATACTCTTTATTGGTTCTGTAGCAGGCAAACGAACAGGCTCCCTTCGATTTAGCTTGAGGCATATTTTAGATTTGGTTCTCATAGAATCATCACCAATTGCTGGAACTATTCTTTATTAAGAAAATCAGCAGGGAAGTAACTTTAAAAGTTAAAGCTTCAGAGACTATAGGTGATCGTTTAATTATAATAGTTAAAACAAAGTATAAGTCGCAGACTAATATGAGTGTATAGACTTAATAAGAATCTATTAATAATTAATTACTATGTACAAGCCCATTCTTAATTATAACTAGCCGGAGGCTATAAGACCTAAAAAATATTTTGTATTCGCGCTACTACTAATTTTTTTTCTCGCGTGCTGACGAAGTAGCGCGAATATTACACTGACAGCAATAAAAAATACACCTTCCTTACTTTAAAGAGGTTTTATTCATTTAGAATACAGCCATTGAAGCCTTTTAATAATTACCCTGGACATTAAGTTTTTGCATTGTAATATTAAAAAAATTTATATGAAACTTGTATGGTTGAATATAAAATAATATTAAAAGGCAAAGAAGGTTATTTATCATATCATAAAAGTGTAAACAATACATAGCTAAGTTCAAAAGGATTTCTTTTGATCTTATGAAATGTTTAAATGATAATTTAATTAAGTAATTTATTGCAATTTTATTTTTCATGCTTAGCATGCTTGCGCTAAGGGGAAAAACAGCACAATAATGTATATTTAGCTAAGACATTTAGGAAGTGTTTCTAAGGTTTTGATGGTAGGAGCGCCAAGCTTCGTTATAATAATTTTTAATTCATAAAAAATAATTAGTAATTTTAAACCTTTCTAAATAGAGTATAATGTCCCGATTCACTTATTATTTTAAGCTATAGGTGATACATAACTCCTTCTTTATACGGTGCTTAAATTGTAAATGGGAGTTTACCTTTTTACTCGACTCGGGAATGTCACTCATTTACTATCTTGTAGGCCTTATTCATTAAGATCCCTCTCTAAACCTTGTCCTTACCCCTAATCATTTTAACCTCGCAAGTGATTTTAATCTGATTTTTTACGATAAAAGATTCTTATAAAATTACCACCAAGGTCTATTAAGCAGGTAAAGGAGGTTTTATTATTTGATCATACTCGTAAACAGTAAAGGTATATTGACCAGGTACAAAAGACTTTTTATATAAGACCTTATAGCACTTAAAGATATAAAAAAATAATTCTATGTGCTAGCACGCAAGCCCGCAGGGACAAAAAGCCTTTCTATTAAAGAATGGTTTAAGATAAGTTAAGCTTTATATACAAGTATTTACATACCAAGGAAATGAGGATAATAAAGCCACAAATATTTTCAACTGAACAAGAAACTAGTTATATATCTAAATGAAATTTAGATATTTTATTATTTTGCTGCTTATGCTCACAATATATAGGTTATAGTATATCGACTAATTATATAATTTAAAGATTAGTAACGCGGTAAGTTAAATCCTATTTAGCAAAAAGGCCCTGTTGACGCCAAGGATAGTGAAGACAAGCAAAGAATTAATACCTTTTAGGTTTAGTAC
Organism: Ophiocordyceps xuefengensis; assembly: GCA_020975735.1. Classification (NCBI taxonomy): domain Eukaryota; kingdom Fungi; phylum Ascomycota; class Sordariomycetes; order Hypocreales; family Ophiocordycipitaceae; genus Ophiocordyceps; species Ophiocordyceps xuefengensis. The sequence goes on along the minus strand of JACYFI010001444.1, from coordinate 911 downwards.
CTAATACCTGAGATGGCTACTTAATTATAAAATTTAAAAATAAAATGTAGATTAGCTTTAAACATATTTTTAAATACATTCTAGGGTCGGCAGTAGATTGCGCAAGCCTAAATTATAAGCTTATATACAAGATTGGTTACGAAATCTTAAACCTAGGAGAAGTTTAAAGTTGGCCTAGTGTAGTATGGCCACCTGTTCGTAACAGCAAAGGTTTGCTATCATATAAGATACTCCAAAAAAAAATTAAGAATCACACACGAATCTGAATTAGTTAGCGGAGTTTTGAACCGAACACGCCGGTTGTATTTTCGTTTCCCCTTCTGTTATTTAGCCGAATACGCCTAGTATTCGTATTAATGTGTATATTGTTAAAGTTATTTTTATTCTTAAGGTGGGTTAAGGTTTAATTACAATCGATTTTATTTATAATAGTGATTTCATTAAGTTTTATACATTGGCAATATTCCATTGATATTAGGATTGAACTTACATCTACAGATTATTATTCTAAAACAGAGTACAATTTTTTTACTAGTTTCTAGATGTGAAGGGTTATTGTCTAGTTTAATTTTAGGTATAAAAAAAAGGGCGTCAATATTGGTTATTTGTATTTATTGGATGCCGGGCCTCTTTTCCTAGAATTAGATTCGGACCAGTTGATTGCTTTGGTTGGAAACGTGTCTATCTGCTTATATTTATTTGTATGTAATTAATATTTAATCCATTCTCTTATTATTGTATTTTTGGCGGTATATCTTTTATGAATATAAATTTATTTTTTAATTTTATAGATTATTAAAATTTAGAGTATTATCCGTATAAGATGCGAGTATGTGAATGACATAAATTATATATTGAGCTTGCTAATTCTATAAGGCTACTCATTTGTTACTTGCTAAGCAAAGCAATTA
>JACYFI010001443.1:0-10998 GCA_020975735.1 Ophiocordyceps xuefengensis | reverse complement strand
ATTCATTAGGTAAAAAACAAAGAATTTACCACTTTATAGTTAAATATTAAATAAAATAGCCGATAAATAAGTATTAAAGGGAAAAAATATAATTAAAGTGATTTCTTCTTGTAAATACCTTGTTTTTATAAAAATCATGGTTATATAAAATAAATCAGTATAAATAGCATACGGTCATACAAAATTTGCATATAACAAATATTAAATAATAACTATACTACCAACTTACTTATAATAAAAAAAAATAACTAACCTATATAACAACAATAAAGGATTTTTTTGTAATTTTTATTACTATTCCCTCCGTAAGCAATTGCGAGGGGGTGCTTCACTAGGGTCGCCTCGCGAAGGATATGAAAAATCGCCCGCCGAGCCATTACTAAATTATAATATCTTAAAAATTCCCTTTTGTTACGGAGGTCGAATCGAAGCCCGCTAATAAATTCATTTTTGTTAATTGTTTTTTTCCTATGGGTGTCCGAGAGGTCCGAGCCAAGGCTTGCGGGGCCTTATAAGAAAAAATTTATAAGCAGCAATAATTTATATTAGATTATGTGTAATCTTATATTATTAAATGGCAAGGTTGCAAGCGTAGCAAGATAGAAACATGAGGTTTAACATATTCTAAAAAAAAATAGCAAGTTCGAATAAAATAAATAATACTACTGATATTATATATAATGGCAATCCCTTTGATTGGACATATACCTTCGTCATTTAGAGCCGCAGGGTTAAACCACGCAAATTTGAACTGAATAAGAAGCTTCTTAGTTCAAAAAGGTTTCCTGTACTTGAATCTCATTGGTAAACAAAAAAAATCTAAATAAAAATTTATATTCAATAGTATCATATTATTTGAAATTTTTTAATAACCACCGATAGATAAAAAATTTTTTCTTTAACTAACTTCTATAAAATTTCAACAGAGAATAAATCTATTTACCACTAAATACCATTACAAAAATGCATGGCTTTAACTATTTGAAAATTTTAAAGTTGAATATATTTGAGATTTTTATATTTTTTGGGTACATGGTTTACAATAGGTATTAAATTCTTAAAGGATAATTTAGATTGTAAATATTATGCTTTAACTTGTTTGGATTACATTCCCAAATTCTATCTACAAAATAAATAAAAAACATAAGAAACATTTGGCCACAATTAATCTGAAAATAAGACCATTAAATTAATAATTATAATCAGGTGTTAATGAACATTGCATGTTATATAATACACAAGCTTTGTCTAAAACTATTCACACTTAATTCTAAATTATTACCCATTTAATTTTTTAACTAAATAAATCCAAATTTTTAGTTTTTTTCATTAATCTATTATTGATGGAATAAAATTTATTTTTTATGCTTGATTATTTTACCCCATATTGATTAAAGGGTTTTGAGATACGTGTTAAAATCTGATATCCTCTTATTTATTGCAATCTTATTCCACTAGCTGTTAAATCATAATTTTTATTAGAAGAAGATTCCTTAAATCAAAATTTCCTTTTCCTCTCTATTCCGCTAATCAGGAATAGAGTTAAGTAATGTTGTTTAATCCTTAATTATGAGTATTAAAAATAACCTTGATGTGCGCGGTGGTTAAGGCGCGAGCTTTATTTTTTCTTTGGTATGTCCGAGCTTCGCTGGTTCAATTATGTATTTTATTTGATATATAATAAAAAAACAATGCAAGAAAAAATATGGTAAAGAAAAGGCGACATTAAAATGATGACGTATATGTCCTGAGAAATCCTTTTTAATAGTTTTTTGTCTGATTGTAATATTAAATATCCTAAGTTTTTAAGTCTTATATATATGATAATTATATTTTCCCCACTATTTAATAAAGATCATAAAAGTTCCACTTGTAGATTCCAGGTAAGATACGTAGATAATTATCAAATAAAATAGATAATAATTAAATGATATATAGTTTCCAGCATAATAGTCAAAATTGCGAAAGCATGAAAAGAAATTTGCTCAGGGCCCATTTTAGCAACCTCCGTAGGAAATGTCAGTTTAAGTATGCTCAATTATTTTACATAGCAACTCTCTCACCATGGATCGGACTCTAATTATCTAATGGATTTAACTTAATAAACTTTCGATTGTCACGTGTTAGGATTCCAGGACTCCTACTCGGTAATAAAATGTGATAACATTTATTACTATGGTTTCAGGGGATTACATTAGATGGGGGGTAGGGGTAACATTTTTATCACTACACTTTACTTTTCGCATAAGGAAAAACATATAGGCATTCACCGTAGCCAAAATTAATATAAAATTACCAAAAACGTGTCGGAATTTTCACGGTGACTGACCAACACCGACGCACTTACTGAAGGATTTTTTTTTGACAACATTTTTCAAAGACCGGCAACTTTGTTCCCTACAAAAGGATAGTTAGTACAAATGTGCCAGATTTTAGCTAATGTCATCTATTTTCTTGTATGACTCTATAAAAATAGAAGTTAGTCATAAGGGTTGACGAACTTTTATTTGACATTCTTCAGCCAAATACGGTGTATCATTAATCTATTAAATAAAGGTCTGTAATTTATGTCCTAGTTTTGAAAAAAGAGATTGTTGCTTCCGATCTCAGACGAATAGAAGCAAACAACCTCCCGCTCTATTAAAACCGATAAATCAAGCTTATTAAAGGTAAGTAGGTGCCTTATAAAAACATTAGCATTTATAAAGCATATTGCTCCTTTTTAATATTAGTATCCTTTTGGATAGAGTATTGTGTCTACTTGAAGTTTTAGGTTAAACAATGTTTTTAAATATGCAAGTTTGCGATTTTTTTCGAAAGTTGTAAAGGAGGATAAATATCCAATATTTTTATTTTTTAAATTTCTTCCCTTTTTTTTATTTTACAAATCTTCCAAACACAGTCACCTCTTTGTCCATGTATCTTTAACATTCCACCCCTACTACCTTAGCAGATCTCAACGCTAACATCTTATAATTTAGATTAAGGTTAGAATAGATTTAATAACTAGTCTGTAGATTGTGAGGACTGTTTTACGATAATGGTTGAACTTGAACTACACCTCCACCTCCCATCTAGCCCTACTCAAAACATTTTTTTATTGTTTTTATTAGTTTATTGGGTTATCCACATAAAATCATTTTATAAACTCAATTTATTAACACTAAGATCGTTAGAATTTTAGCTTATCTGTCTTGATCATGTAACAAATATGGTATATTAATCCTAAAATTCAACTGTACGTGGAATGCTAATTATACTAGAGGAAGGCATTCGTAACACCCACTCCACTTCCGAAAATAAAATAAATAAATTTAAATCTTTCTAACTAAAATAATAATTTTTTGTATATTTCCTATAATTTAAATGCTACTTTCTATTATAGTATGTTGGATTTAAAGTTTAAGTATATTTAGCTGGCTGCTGTTTACTCCATCAGCGACTCACCTTATAAAAGTTTATATCCGCATCGTAAACGAATAAGTCGGCCTTTTTTATAAGGCTATTATTTGGTTTATGTTTATCTATCAATTCTTTTTACCGAATCTATTCTGAATTTCAGTCTTATGATGATTAGGTAGATCTTCAATAAATTATTCGGGGATATACTCAACCCATTTCACCTTTAAATAATTTTTTTCTTTTAATCCGTCGTACTAAATGTAGCGGTATAGAGTTACTTAATTTTGGATAAAGTTAGTAAAGATGGGAAATATTAAACAATACCTTATAAGAATTATAATACTTAATACGGATTGCAAGAACTAGCTTCTATCATTCTTCTCTTTACGTCTCCAAAGAATGGGTTTTTTATGCGAGCATCAAAAGGGATAAATTTCTCTTCCTGGTTAAACGTCTAACTATAGACCTTTAGTTTGTAGAGAGTATCTTTTATTTTTAAGTAAAAGAAAGCGATAACAAGTTTTTATTTCTCCGTATAGGTAGCATAACCCCGTCGGAGGAAAATAACTTGTTTCATTACCACTTATAGTCAAGGGAAGCTTACATTTGTTATTTATGTGGAAGTTTTTACTAGTTAAGTTTTTAAATATCTACATATGAATATATCAAAGTGAGAAATTACATTATTCGTTATATTTAAGTAAAGCTTTTTATTTTATAGCATATTCGAGTTCTTGTCTACTATTTAAAAAGGTAAAGTATTGAAAAGATTTTTCATGTCTATTTAGCGTAAAGTTGTTTATAGAGCCTTCTATGTAGTACGTGTTTATTTAATATTAGTTAACTTAAACAATATCCACCTATTATCCTTTTTTGGATTAATATTAAAAGCTCTTCTTTTTCCAAAATTACTAAAAATTTATAGGGTTTGATACCTGATTAGGCCAAGCCTGTCTGTTTTGTCGCGGAGGTAGACTGGTACCCATCAATGTTTTCTGTAACTGTTAATGTTAATTTATATTTTTATTCATGGGGACTATATCTTATACTGGAAATAATTAATTTTTAAAATGATACGTGTTAGCTTAAAAGGATTCCTACTTTAAGAATTCATCTGTGGTTTTTCCCTGTCGTGTTTTCAATAATAAATATTGTCACTTTTTGTATCTTAAGATTATATTAGTATGCAATTGGTTGACTTTTCCAAGCATTTAGTAATTCTATTAAAGGGAGGCAAAGTTGAGATTAAATGACCCTCCGATTGGTTAAACATAAAGAGCGCCGAAACCTAATCTGAAAATAACATTGACCGTGTGCATTTTAATAGACCCACCCGTAGCAACGTAAGGGCTAAAACCCAAAGATAAACATTTTATCCCCTGTAGGAACTGCATATAATTTATGTGCACTTAAATAAATCTTAGTCACCAAAGGAAAGGTAATCATAAGTTAATTAAATGAGGATAAGCTAACCTAACTATCAGGGTAGCTTTCATCCGGAAAAACCACAAGACCATAACCTCAATTTTCATATAAGTGTATTTGAAAAACCGATGTCTTATGATGTAATATCGCTTCTTTTCCTGATGGTTTAAAACCTATACCTCTTTAATCTGTCTGTCCCTAGAAAGGTGACAACATGTACCCGGATACGTTTAGGCAGCTGATCCTGACCCTCTAGACTAGAATGATGTTAGGGCATACCTCAGGGATAAATCTAGGGGTGAAAGAAGGGATCGGCTGAAATACCCCTAGATATGTTAAGGCAGCTATATTTTAATAGCTTTGCTTGCTGATAATTTTTCTCTGTGTTTTTTATTTAATGTTTAGCTAACTTGTTGGTTGCAGGGTGGGCCTGATATTTTTTTAGTTTAGGACCAAGCAACCGTTAGCATGCACTATTAAAAACAATAAGGAACCCCACTAAGCTAAATCGGTGCTTATGTTCCCCGATCCTTCAAGGATAAGACTTTGCAACCACTCTGGATTATGGAAAATGCGAAAAAAACTAGAAGCGGAAGCTATGGCAAACTTTTTTTGTCTGGCCACACAAATATATCGGAGTTATGGAGTTACACGCTGGGCTAGCTTCTTATTTTTTTGGTGGCCGCCATTTGTGGACTGTTGTACCTGCGGCCTAAATAAGTCACGTAAAATAAAATCAGGAACAGTAGCTGGGGAGGCATCAAGAAAAGTTCTTATTTATTTTTCGAACTATCGTATTAATTCTTGCGTACTTGTCGTCTGGATCCTTTATTGGCAATACTTATATTTTTTTATACCTTTACTTTTGTAAATGTTACCTTCTCTAACTTCTATAATATTTTCAAGCTTTAATTAAATTTACATATTTTCAACCAACACATTAACTTAATCGTAGTAAACTTATTTTAAACGAGTGATGTGATAATCGAGTTTTACTAAGCACCCTCGGTACCTGACTGATTCGGTGGGAGTAAATATCACTCTGTTTAAATGATTAAATGGATAAGTTCTATGGTAATTTATCCTTTTTGTTTTTATAAATCGACTTCTAATCTACGGCTATCACTATTTCATCTCTGGGCTTTTTGACAATATTAATTAATAGGCAAATCAAGAGCTTGACTAAGACCCCAGGCTAATAAAAACAATTTACTCCTCACATAAATCCTTCTTTTGTAAGAGTGGTAAAAAAATTCCTATGATCAAATATTTCTTGGTAAATTTTAAAACGCCAGAGATCAGTTGATTATACTTTAGATTAGTCACAAATTTTAACACATTTATTAAAGTGATAATATAAATTTAAAACAAATCCTGTTGTTTTTATTTCGTTACAACTGTAATTAATTTTACTCCGTTTTTTTAAATTCTTCAATTTTATCATATTACGCACCTACCCTTATAGTTTCTAATATAATTTGGCAATTTGTATTTCCAGAATTGTTGGAAAAACAATCTGAAATTTCTTTTACAACCAAAATCAACCTTTACCTTCTATTAAAATCCTGCTTAGGAAATAACCCCCAATTTCCTTATCTGTAAGATTGGTTCTAACTTATTTAGATAATGATCAGAAATTCAGGAATTTAGGTATATTTATCATTGTATTTTTAGGACTTATTGCCTCTGGTCTTGACGAATAGCAAAGTTACTGCGAATTTTCCTGAAAATAATTAGATTGTTCCTAACGTGTAAACCGCGAGTGGACTTTATTATATCAGAAGTTTCCAGCTAACTTAGCAAGATTTTACCGTGAAGACCGTGTAGTTTATCCACGTCCAGTCCGACGGTACTTAATTGTTTTGTGACTTCAAACGATAATTTCTGAAATGATTCCTAGTAGACATTTCATAGCGTAAACCATACCTATGGAACAACATAGGTTTGACTTGAAGCTAAGCTTGGTGAATTGTGTGGTATAATTTATTTACCGAACCTGGATAAACTTAAAATATAAACCTCGGGATTGAAACCAAAGAAGAATCCAATACTTCTAAATTTACTTTATGTTATCATGTGTCGGTATGATCGGCCAAATATGCAAGCTCAATTCATAATAATAATAGAAGTTATTCGTCTTTGCGTACATTGTAGAGGCATATCAGCCACCCACCGTAAGCGAGTCTTGTGAGATCACTTTAAATAGTCGACGGTCTTGCGAACGATAAATTGATTTTGACCGTTACACGGCTGTTCTAAACATTGTACTAAACGCCTATTTTCTTTTAAAAAGTTAGCAAGTATAGTAATTAAAATTATGTGTAACTAAATGCTAAAGGTATTATTAGAGCTTTTCAGTAATATTTTCTGTGAGCGCACCTCCCGGTGACCCCACACAAAAACAATGCGCCGCCCTCATATTTTTATTTTAAGGTCTCTATAACATAATTTGTTACATCGCCCTCATAAATTTATTAGGCTTGCACCAAACCCTTGACTTTTTTTCTCCCTTATTTAAATCGTAAACTAATTTATATAAGTAGACTCTTTCCCTAATTTTCAAGTAAGTTTTTGTTTTAAGAATTTATTCAGGCCTGCATTGAAAGCTGTGAACATACCAGGCCTTGGTATTGTATAATTTTTAAAAGATAATTATTAGTATTTAAAGATTCTAATACAGATTCACAACAATATCAATATATGTAGGTAAAAACTTGCCTTAATATATGAATTCCTAGGACTATACTAAGCAAAATAAAAAGAAATTAAACTAATTACAATAAAAAAATTATTGGGCATACTATATAAAGAAATAGGCTTTAATTATATAAAGAAATGGAACACATTCACCAAAATATATTTTTTAACATATTATGTTAATTTTCAACCAGTTTCTCAAATAATTTTGCTAAACATAAACTTAAATAGCTACAAATTATATTTAATATAAAATGATTGCATAGTAATTAGCTTCTATAACCATCACTTGTATTCTTTATATCTGCTGAAGGTTTGGATTGGGAAAAGGGTGCACTACTAGGTCCCCAGTTATGTTCCCATCATAGTATTGTATTTTCAGACCACTATGAGAATAGGATGTGGATTTTACTTTTTTTCTATAAGACACATGATACGTATTAACGCTGGTCAATGTAAAATTTTCCCGCTAAGCCCATCCTTGCTGCCATTACAAGCCTAACTTAGCATAGCGGAAGGGTAACGAAAGGTATTTAACAATTTTAGTGTTGCTTTTATACCCTACTCGTTACAAGTTCCGCTAAACCCGTATATTTAGTTTAGTTACTTTGAAAAACAGAGTCGGCAACATAAGCATACGGCATTGTTGAATATTCACACTACTATTAACACTAACACTCACTAAGTTTTAAGCAGTTCTGCAAAGTTAGAACAGTCTAGGGACAAGTATACTGTATTACAATATAAAAATTAAAAAAATGGATCTAAACCCGGCCTAAATAAAATAATATAGAATATGATCTTTTTTGTAGGATAGCTTTTAGCTAATTTTTATTTATTCTTGGCAGATCGGCACGCTCCGCACCCCGACACAAAAAATAGCGGCTCCATCCTATAGCGCTTTCTGTTCAAGACTTATAAAGCTTTTGAAAGAAACCAAAAATATAGCTCTATAAAAATCGCACCCTTAAAGAATTACGGAGTTAATAAATAGAAATTATGAACATTTTACAAAATTATTTTATCTTGGACTTTAGATTTTGTGCCCTTTTAGCCTTACTGCTAAGCCTAGACCCAAGGGGACATGCATTTCATGGTTCAATAATGCTCAGCCTATTTTTTTTTTACTTGTAGGTGATCGGGCGTGTGGCTGCTGAGAAACAAACACAAAATATGAAACGAGACTTTTATGTTTTTTTTTGTACATAAATACATTTGAGAGAAAAGATGATTGGAATAATATAGGATTACCACCCCACGACCCCTCACTTCAAAGACATGGAAGTATTGAAGTTCTTTTGGTTAATATCTATTGTAATTACCCTAAGTCAAAATTTGGATCTACTAATACCAGGTCTATGGGTTATAAACCTTTTAAAACATAGAGTTATAGTTGTATCATATGTTCCATAATTGTTAAGGACTATATTTTATTTTATTTCATAAGTTATTAAAGAAATTCTCTTAAATATCCAAATTAAATTCTGTTCTTATATTTCATTATTCATCTGAGATTTTATTTTCTACCTTATAGTTTTTAGAAGATTCAGTGCGTATGCGCTTTTTAAGGTATCAAAATAGATAAACCCCCTTTCTTTACAACTTATTATGTAAATATTTACTAGAAAATAAAGGGTATTTTTCAATATATTCTCATTAATATAAGTTAATATTTAAATAGCTTAGGTTTCTAACTCTGTTTCTGGGTTTTTGGGTTTATTCATTCTAATTATTTTTACATGTGGATATAAAAAATCCCGGATTTAAAAACTTCAAATATTCAGAAATTATCTTCATTATCTATGAATCCGTTTTGTCCTTTGAGAAATTCAAAGTTTAACATTATTTTAGGGAATTTACTAGCAAAAGTAGTTTCTTACTGAAAAATGCCGTTCCGGCATCTATCTAAACCCTCCTAATCTATCCTGATTTGGAATTTAGTTACTTATAATCTTTACTTTTTTTTCTATATTTAAAATCCAAGTTTTAGAGGTATTAATCCAATTCAATCAATCTATGTATAAAGCTGAAATTTTAGGGAGTTCTTAAATAAACATTGTATAAAACCATGAGTTACCAGAATTGACATCCTTGACAGATTTTGTTATCGCATATTTACTATAAGGCATTAGATCCGTTTTTTTCATGGAAATAGATCCATGGCCTAATTTCTTAGATTGGTATCCCTTAAAAGCTAAAGGAATATCCTTAAACAAATACTATTGTATTCGAGGATAATATATTGGACCTTTGAGGTTAGAATCTCTCTGTTTTAGATAACCTCCTTATAGGTCCATCTCTCTCAATTTAAACCTGCAAGTATGGAAAGCAAAATTTAAATCAAATTATTACTATCATTTTAGAAAACTGAAAAGGGGTAGCGAAATAATCTTGACTCTCTATATTTAACATAAGAGAACTATAACATAATAAATTTTTCGGCTAGAGTCCTTTGAAGATTGTTTATTAAATTACAATTTTATTAACATCCTGCCTGAAATTAAAGATATATAAAAGCATATATCTTTTCTAGCGTATGCCAATTTACAGCTTGGCAGTAGTTTACCAGCTGAAACGGGTATGTATATATAACAATAAAATTTAGCTGTATAACTACAGCTCATCGCAAAAAAAAGCTAATTTTATGTAGTTCTTATACCAGGGTCTGAATTAGCTATGTTGTTACTGAAGTTATTGCTCCTGATAAACTACTTACCACGCGTGAAAGATGCTAAGCAAAATGCATAGATCTACAATGGTCCACTATGACTTTTGTAAATCCCTGACAGAAGGAGGGTAAAATGTTCACTTGTCCCTGCCTCGCACACTTCTAACAGGCCGGGAGAAAAACTAAAGGGCGTACAACTTTTAGCGGGTGTAATAATCAAAAACTTATGGTATTTATCTAGGGGATTCTTGCCGAAAGTAAAAACTAGTAGTTACGTACTAAACCGACTTGTCTTCACCCCTGATAAGAGGTCTTGCGTGTAAGTCTCTGGAAGGTCCCATTATCAAATTACTTTGGTTTTCCTGCATATTGTCTCATAACTTAATATAGTTTCACTACTTATAAATACATTTCTTAAGGATCTTTAAGGAAAATTAAAAAGGTCTATAAATTTTTACTACGCTAGTTTTTATTTGTATTAGCATACCTTGCGGCCCAAGCAACGAAAGTAGAAAATTCCATGCCATATGGAATTGACTAGAATTAAAAAATTTTAACGCTTTTTTAACGGGCTTTCCATTTAACAATACTAAATAAGGAAGGTTGTAACTAGCAAGCTATAAATAATTAAAGGCCTCAAACTTATGAAAACCAAGTTCCTTTTTACTATTCATGCTATTGTTAGCCACTCCTATTTTAATCTATTTTTTTCTGCCCGAAGCCAGCGGCATAGCTACGAAAGTTTTTTTTTTTACATTATCTTTTCAATCCATATAATCTCAAATAGTTTACTAAATCTACATATA
>JACYFI010001396.1:0-12011 GCA_020975735.1 Ophiocordyceps xuefengensis | reverse complement strand
CAGTAAAATAATATATGACTTAGCTGGTATATCCCTCCTGTTCTAATTGAAAAAAAATTACGAAGTTAGAACTTTTTACCTTAAAGTTGAATTTTTAACTAACCTGCCTCGGTAATGAATGGGCAGGTTAGACATTTGCATTGTTAGATAAAAAGAATTTTTAGTCTATCTTAGCGTCAAATGGCAGAGATAATACTTACTAATATTACGCGGTATTCTATGGTTCGATTACGTGAGAATGAGGACTGCGCCCCTTGGTGCAGTGTCAGCAAAGCTGGAAATACTTCTTTCTATAGGCGCTAGCTTGCGATCCCCGAGTATTGTATTGCCAAGCAAGGCTGCGCTACTAATAATAAATATCCTGGTTTAATTTTAAAGATTTTATTTGGCCTAATTTTTTTGGCGGGGGGCTTGCACATACCCTATTTACCAGCACAGAGTTGCCAACCGCCCTCTAATTATCTAAAAGTTGTAATATGTCCAACCTAAGTATAAATTATAGCTACCCTACATGTAATTTTAATACTGTTTTTAGTAGTACTATGATTGCAATAAAAATGCAATAGGCCAATATTTTTTTTTCATGGACCCCTCACACAGAAGTTGCCCTTCCTATATTTATTTTTACATTATCCGATGTAATATTAACTTTTTATAATAAAAAAATTCTTGCTCCACCACCACTCAACAAATAATGACATCACCTACACTAGTTTATTTCAATTTAATTGAAAATTAGTGTTATGTTCAGCTTTTTAATGGTTAGTAGCATATGTAACTGTAGGCTGAACAGAAAAAAGTTATGGCTAGTAGTCAAAGAAGTTAGGTCCTAAGCTGTAGGTCTAAATAATAACCTTTTTTTAATATTTAATCATTACTCTCAGTTATATAAAGCTATTTTAAGCGTTTTAAAAAAAAGCCCCTTTGTGCGCAAGCCCTTAATCCTTTTAAAGTAATGTAAATAAAATGTAGTAAAAGAATTTTTTGTTTTTAACTGCTCTTAGGATTACATTATTTTAAGGGGTTTAAGGGGGGAGTAAAAATTGGGTATTATATATTATGTTTTACTTTAAAAAAGCAATCCTAATATTCTTGTCCGGATTCAGAAGCAAGAAATAGGTTGAGGCTATAAATTTCCCTAGGGCCTTCGGCGTCCCAGAGACTCGAGATTAACAAAGCCCATCACTTAAGATGTTAAATTTGAAACGACAGATTTCAATGGTTTAGGATTTTTTTATTACAAGGAAAAAAAATACAAAACATACGGTTGGAGATAAATTCGATTTTGCTGTGTTAGAAATTGGCATCTAAATTGCAGAAAGAAAAGATCAATATTTCTAACACGCTTTTTGCAGCAAAAATAACTTTACCCTCTTTCAATACTAATATTTAAAAGTAATCTAAAAAATGGATATTCAAATTTATGATAATTTATATGTAATACTTAAACTTAGACAACTAAGAATCAAATTTTGTTAACGTCCCTCTAAGGCGTATTAATATTTTATCCTCGCGAATAATTTAAAATGGACAACTAAGTCTAGTTGTATCGACAATCAGGTAGATTATCATGAGTTATCTTAATTACTGTAGGTGGACGCAAGATAACTTTAAAATGCTTATTTAAAATACATAGAGCCTTTGCGGATTCCTTATACAAAATACTTGTTTTTTAAACAATAGATAGCAATCTTATGAACTTTTAGAAAAACTCCTAAGCCGATGCCTTGGTTAGAATCTGATCGTACTATAGGTAAAAAGGGTAATGGAATGAAGAAAAAAATCTTAAGATGATGCGTACTATAGTTAAAAATATATACAATCTAGAAAGGTACATATGCTAATTCTTAAATAAACACGAAATTAAACCAATCACCTACATAAATGACAATAAAAGGAGGTATTAAGTAATGTATTATATTTAGTTTATGGAATGAGGGAACTTTAGAAAATAAAAAAATTAAAATGGAAATATATTCAGTTAAGAAAATTTTAATATTGGTAAAGTATGAATTTATAATGCTTCAACTTTATGTATTACAGTCCATTACTTCGTAGACAATACCAAAGAGTTTGCAAACTAAATTTTAATGTAGGATTGACTGATCTAATATAAATAACTTGGATATTGAGCAGGCCTAATATTAAAGGTGGTAACGTTAATATTAATATTTGGCCTATGGAATTTACACAAACGTAGCTGCGCTGCCGAGTAACAAAAAGAAACATTATTTAATAATGCCCGGAGCGGAGCACAGAGTATTTAATTTTTATATAAAAAAGTTAATTTAATTAAATTACTAACTAATAATAAAAACCCTATTTGCTTTAATGAAGAACAAATCTCTAAAAAATTAATAAATAAAGTACTAACAACATATTTGTAAATATATTTAGGGGCACGCTTTTAAACCCTAATAAAGAAAGAGTAATAAAGATCTAGATTTTTTTCAGCACGCACATGAATAAAAAGTTTTAATGTTAAGGTGTAAGATACTTTAACTTGCGGCCTTTAGCAGAACTGAACCTTTTGCAAACCTCTACAAAATGTGCGGAGGACCCTTAAAGCTATTTAACTAAATGTATCAGGTACAATACTGGCTCAGATTATGACTCAAAGGTAAAGTAAAATCCAAAATAGATGCCAGAAAGAAATAGGGTATCCGGCAAGCCAAGTGCTAGGTTAGGTAAATGGAGTTCCATCGAACTAAATGGTAGGGCGTGTTAAGAGGGCTGTACTTCGCTCTAGCCACCCTCTGTTTCATGCCCTTACAAGAGATAGTCAGACCATACTTGAAAGAAGTACAGGTATTAAATTTTATACCTGTTAATATGGGATAGTTGGGTAAAACATATTACAACTATTTAGGAGAAAGGTCCTGAACTTTTCTCTGTTTATTGTCCGCGCCGAGGTAGTAGCTCTACCCTAAATGGGATCAAAAAAGGAAGAATTCGTATACGGTTATTGATTTACAGGCACTTCGCAGATGCTTTAAAATTAAATTTTAACAGAGTATGTTTGCCACGCTACAAAAGCTAATTAATTTTATTTTTTTTTAGGTCCAGTAGTAAATTGAATATTCGGCCTTTATTGGTAGGTACCGCTGTTATACCCATATCGCGGGCTGGATTATCCTTTAGGTGATATGGAATAGGGTTACGATTTATGCCTAGCTGTTCATGATCTTTTAGCTACCTTTTGGTTAATTATAGGCCGGGAATGAAGTGCTAAGTAGTAAAAATATGCCTTCTTAGGGTTCACTGCTAAGAGTACTGCCAACTTTACTTAGCTTATGAATTAGTTTTAAGTTTCAGGTATTATTAAGTCATTAATATTGATTATCACAAAGTTTAAATTTTAAAATATTAACGTACAGTTCCAAATAAATAGTTGCATTTAGCTTTACCTTATTTTGTATACTAATAATTCTTTAATTGGGGTTCTGTAGCGGAAACCTACAAGCCCCTTCCGATTTAGCTGCAGGCTATTTAGATATTGGTGCTCATAAAAGCTCACCAATTGCTGGATAATTCTTAATTTAAAAATCCCAGCAGAGGGAGTACTTTTAACAGTTAAATTCTTCTAGTGACTAGTAGGGTGGATCGTTTAATTTGTTTATAATTAAAGAAAGTATAGTCCAAGACTTTAATATGAGAGTATAAGATTAATACGAAATTCTAATATTATCTATCTGACAAGCCTGTTTTTATTTATAACGGACGCCGGAGGCTATATAGACTGAATAAATATTTTCTTGTAGCTTCGGGCGCATAGCCGTACTAAATATTTTTTTTTTTCGTGCTGCCGAAGTAAGCCGCATAAGAAAATACCAGCATATAAGAATACACTCTACGAAAGAGGTTAATTTGCCATTTAAATTCAGCGCATATGACCCTTTTAAATAAAATACCCCGGCATTAGTTCATTTGCCAATTGTAAATTATAAAAATTTATTATGAAAACATGGGATAGGGTTATTATAAAAATAATTAGTTAAAAGGCAAAGGAGTATTTATTATACTTATAAAATGGTAAACATTACATAGTAGTGGCAAAAATTTTTAATCTTAATGAACCTTTACAATGATAATTTAATCTCTAAGAAATTTATTGCGATTTTTTCTTTTCCTCTGGAAATAGCTGGTTCTGGGAAAAACAAGTCCACAAGTAATGTATAGATTTTAAGCTAAGCATTTAGGATATGCTAAGTTAGTTAGGAACACGCCAAGCGCTTAACATATTTAGTTTTAATTTTTAAAAAAAGATATGAATATAGATTTCTAAAACCTATCTAAAAGTAGTAATTCCGATTTTTTCTTTTATTTTATCTTGAAAGCCTATATGTGTAGATAATCCCATTTTAACGGTGTAAATGTAAAATAAGAGTTACCTTTTACTGCTCGGAAAGAACTCCTATTTAACCTATCTTTGTAGCATTGACTACTACATCCCCTAACTTCTTAAACCTTGTCCTTACTAAATTAAACTCAAGGTTGATTTAAGCTCTAGATTGCTTACGATAAGATTTCCTTAAAATCCACACAAGGTCTATTTTCAAAAGGTAAAAGGGGGTTATTATTATTTGATCAAATACTGTGAAGCGTAAAACAGTATATTTGGAGCTAGTACGAAAGGACTTTATATAACGACTTAATGAGCACTTAAAATATAAAAAAATAATTCTAAAATGCTGCTAGGCCCACCGCAGCGACAGCACCGCAACCAAAAATGGCTTTAATTAAAAGATGGTCAGATAAGTTTTAAGTTAATATACAAGTATTTTACCATACAAGGAAAAAGAATTAGCAAAAATAATTTAATGAGCTAGAAACTAGGTTAAATATCTAATAAATTAAGATCCTACCTTTTTATAAATTTTAGTGCTTGCTCAACCAATAATTTAGCTTATAAACATACTAAATGATATAAAATTAAAGATTATAATTAACCCAGTAAAGTTTCAATATCCCACTTTAAGCGTAAAAGGCGCCTGATATGACGCCAGAGGCTAAGATGAGAAAGCAAAAGATAAGATACCTTTTTAGGTGCTATTATATAATAACCCTAGATGGCCATAACTTTTAATTTAAAATTTAAAATAACAATGTAAGAATTTATGCTTAAACAATCTAAGTACATTTAGGGTGTTAAGGGTAGATGGCGCAACTCTTAAAATTATAAGCTATTATACCAAGAATAGTTATAATTTAAACCAGAATTTTGTGGGCTAATGTAGTATGGCCGACGCTTCGTGACACAATTGGTTTGCACATAATAAGAACAAAACAAACATAAGGAATCACACCAACGGAAATCTGATTAGTTAGCGGAAGTTAATGACCGGAACACCCGGGCTGTTATATTCGGTTTTCTTCCCTTTTTGCCGGAAAACGCCAGTTATTTGTATTAAATTGGTATATTTTAATAAGTTATTTTATGTCTCAGAGTGGTTATTTAAGTACAACGATTATATTTTTAACTTTGCGATTTCGTAAGTTTTATATCCTGAGCCATAATGTTATTTTTGATATAAAGGATTTAACTACATTTGACACGATATCTTTAAGCAAGACAATTTTTAACTAGGTTCTAGATTAAGAATGGGTATGTCTAGTTTAACTTAGGTATAAAAATAAGCTCAACTATTGGTTTTTTGTATTGTGTTGAATGCGCCGGCCTCTTTTACTGAATTTAGATTCGACCAAGTTGTGTCCTTCTGGTGGAACTGTTCTTACTGCTATATTATTGCATTTTAGTAATTATTAATACCTTCTTTATTATATATGTTTGGGTATGATTTTTATAAATATAATTTTTTTAATTATTAGATCTTATTAAATTAGGAGTATATCCCGTAAGAAGGTATGCAGTATTTGATGACAAAAAATATATATATGAGCTTGCTAATTCTATAAAGGTGGCTCATTTGTTATTGCTAAGCAATACAAATTAGGTAACCCGCCGCTGCTAGCACTGTCTACAAAATTAACATAAATTGAAGTATACTACGTGGTAAGAAATATTTCCACTATATATTTAAAGATAATTATTAGGAGTTTAGGGTGCCTGTGGCTTCTGCTCTTAATTAAAAATAAGCGTATCCTTATACCCTTCAAGAGGAACAGGCACGCCTTCCCGCTGTGTTTGGCCGGACTAAAACGAAGCTAGCTATATAGGGGTTGGAAAGGTGCTTCATGTTTTATTTTTCATAATGCTTGCAAGGGCTTACTAGAACATATTGTTTTTCGCACATAAATCCTTAGCTCGCTATTTTTTGTGGCAGCCCAGCCGCCGCTACTGCGTGCTTCGCCCTGGCCCTGAAAGCAAGCACGAAAATCAAATGGGCAAGATTTCACCATGAAAATGGATGGTTCCATTTGGTCTCGCTGTAGTAGGAGGCTAAAGCTAAAAAATCTAGAGTTCTCAAGATAATATATTTTTTGTACAATGTTATTATCTTTTGATATTAGACTGTACCGTTGTATTATAGGGTGCAACTATAATACTCTAAGTATAAACTCCTACTATGTAAAAAAAAAATTTAAGCTACGGTGGCCCACCTACCTCAAAAATAATAGCTACTATAACTAAGTTGTAAATAAAACTTGATTATATCTTCAATTTATTTTTCATAGTATTTAATAATAGTACCAATCAATTTCAGTATTACAAAGACATTATAATATTTCAACTAATTGATAATTTATTTAGGTCTAGTTGCTATAACGTATACTTTTATCGTTATTAAGCTACAAAATAAATCATATCCTTGATAAAGCGTTATTATAAGATTGAGATTCATATAGAATGAAAAAATAAAAAATCTTTATTTAGTAAAATGCTATTGTTGAACGTATTATTAGCCGTATTTAGACAGTTAGGATTATATGTTATCTATTGATCTTTTAAAGATCTACTCCCGCTATTTATATTGAGTAGGGGTATAATTTGGGTTCTTGATAATAAAAATGAGTTGCTTTAAGTTACTAATTTTATTCTTATATACATTATGAGGCTCTATTATTCTCTATTGTTATCTATTATTAAATATAACATCTACGATGGGTAGTACTGATTTTGATACTTTATTTAAATTAAATTTAGAAATAAGAAACTAATTATTTTTATTTGTTCGGGATATTTAAGCGTTTGGCTGTAAAAACACCCGCTGTTAATGGGGTATGAATATCGACCTACTAAAGGCACCAACGTGGAGTTCACCCCTTGGAGGTATATTGTTTTAGCCCGGGATTGTCCCTTACCATTAAGTCTATAATGTATATTCAGAACTGAATTTTTACCCCTATAATTTTCATAAAGTTAATTTAGATTATATTTTATAATTTTTATGTATAAGGGCACTAACTGTTCTTATTGCTAGTTTTAGTCACTCCTTAGTGTAAGAACTACAGATATTAAAGAGTTAAATTGCATATTCTTCGGTGGCTCATGCTTCAGTATACTCAATGAGTGCCTTTTAGGTAAACTATTCAAGGCGCTCTAGGTAGGATTCTTTATTATTATGGATTAGCCAACAGCGGATTTGTATTCAAGTGTCTATTTGGTTTGGCGAGGGGGGAGTTTTATAGCGATTAGAACTGGGACTTAGATCTATATCTTCTTAAAGTAGGTTTAGCCTCCAACTAAAGCCTAATATTTGTCCTGTTATGTTTTTTATCTTTATGTTTTGGTAATTGTGGGTACACCTTTTACCTTTTCAATCTTCCAAGGGGAGTTCTTATCTTTATTCAGGTATCTACTGAAAAGATTACTAATTAATGGGAATCCCTTGGCTGCACATCATATTTTATCTTCAGCACCTATGTCAACATTTATATGTTTTACGTATTACTTTCGGTTGGTTCATTTACTAGATCTTAGGAACAATCTTTATCGAAGTAAATATAAAAGAATTCTTGATATTATTGGGATTAGTTCTTTTTTACAGTAATATTAGAGTATATATCCTGTATGTATTAGACGGTATTCATATATCTGGTACTTAATATGCTTTTGTCTTATCTCTCTACATTGTAAATATAACAATTAGGGGATATTCGTCTAGGTATACGTTATTATAGAAACCTATAAGAGGAATATTCTTCTCCCTTTTGTATACACAGGAGCACCAACAAAATTAATACTTTTAAATAAGCAATAAGTTTAATGCCTAAAAAAAGAATTAATCTGACTGCAATATAACCATAATTTCTTCGTTCTGATATTTTTACTAACTTATTTGCCTACCTATAATGTTTATTATTAATATTTGTTTAATGTCCATAAACCAATCGGACATTGTGAAAAACCCTTTCTGCGTGTTTCGATTAATTTGAGGGCGTGGCCTCATTATCTAATTTTGTAATAGAGGGAAATAATTCAGACACAGGCTGGTTTTGAAGCTGATTTAAAATACCAATACCCACCAAAAGTGGGGTTTACTATAATCCATAAGCATTGGCACAAAAAAAGGTAGTAAAATGATGCACCAATCTCGTATTCACCTCAAGTAATACATCTACAATCCTATCTAAATCTTGAACCAATTTTATTACCACAAATTACCTAATCCTACGCAACCAGGGTAATTCCTCTTTCCTTTCTCACCAAAACCAATCTACCAGACTCAAGGTCCAAACACCTTTCTATAATACACCCCTGATCCTGTTAGTTATAACTTACCCACCTAACGGAACTATAACTTTTTGATATAAGTTTATTTAACCCAATCATTATGAATTTATCAATATTACCTTGATAATAATCAGATAAGCATTTGATACATACTTCAACGTATATTACGGTAAAATAAATAATAGTCAGAGTTGTGAAATTCGTAGAGGCTTTTTGGTGGTTCGCAGCTCTTATGGATGAGGATCCCAAATTTATTGATACACTAATGCCTGCCCAATCCTCAATATATACATTTTGCCTTAACACAACTAGAGGTTTACTATGGCCATATTACTGGGCGGATAAAGTAAATGGGTAGAAAGGGGTTTCATGGTTTTTTAGATGGGTGCTTTGCAGCCCAGGACAAAGTTTCAATGGGTTAATTATTTAGTTAATTAAAAAATTCAGAGGATATTTTTGAATTGAAATAGCTATTTCAAACTCAAGGAGAAGAGTTTAATTCATTGATAGAGATTAGTCAGTCGATACACAATTGAATTTTTATTAAGATGATTAGCTATTAGCCATAACTAATGGTTTTTCTTGTTTTTTGTTCTGGTGTTGGTAGGTGGTGTTACCATTAATACATGCACCCTGAGGGGTATGCCATACTACTGTTTTTACCGCAAAACCTATCCCTATTTAGAGCTTGGCTAAGCTTCCACCCTAAGCTATTCCCTTTTGTCTTACACCCATTCTATCTTGCACCTGGGGCTGTGTAAATAAGCCAAGGTGGAGTTCACATGCCACAGGATAAGGCTACAAAGCTGCCCCTTCTAGTAGTATTTTAATCTATTTAGTTAAACTAAAACCGGTATAAACAAACCTAAATATGGGTTAATTGATATGCATTTGTAATAATTGTTCTACAATTTGATTACGATAAAATTAAAATACGAGTATTAGTAATCAACCAATTTTTTTTATTAATATGGCCACAAGTTAACCCCTTTTTTCTTATTAATATTAGAGATGAAATAGTATTTGCTGTTGCTGTAAATAGTAATTAGCTTCTTACGATATTATTCCTAAATATATACTACCAAGAATATTCGTTTTATTCTTACACGTAGTTGTTAGTATATAAAATATAATATAAATATGACATTTTTAGTATAAATACTATAGTAAACTTAGTTATTAAACGATCCTATTGATATTAGAAGTAGGTATATATACATCTTATGTTTTCTACATTAATTTAACAGAAATTTAATAAGTCCCTTAGATATTTTGAGTTAGGGAGATATACTTTAAATTTAGAAGTTTTGGTGGTAAGCTTTTACATTTATTCCTGATTTAACAAATATAGAGATTTTGCTTAGAAATCGGGGGGGTTTAATAAAATTAAACCCTTACAGCTTAGTTTGCAACTAACTATAATAATTGAGAGTGAAAATTTTGATCTATAGCCAAGAAATCTCTTACGTAAACAATAACCAAAATATCAGATTAACATCAAATAATGCTTAGAAATTGGATCCAAATTATATTTTCCACTTTCTTATATACTTTATTTGGGTATTTATATAATAAATCTAATTAATCGGAATGGGTCGGCCTTTACAGTTTTGCATCTCAGTCATTTTAGCTTTAACATTTTGCTCTCTTAGTTTTACCAATAGTTATTTAGGGGCAAACGATTTTAGGTTTCCAACAAACAGTGCTTGTAAAATCTTTTCGTTTACTAGTTACCCGGTAGGGTTGCCCTTTAGGTCTTTACCTTTTATAGTTACTATTGAATTCATCAGTTATCTTCAAGTGTGGTATCTTTGGGTTTAAGATTAGGAGCTAAATAGAGCAAGGACACAATGTTTATTTGAGATTGTTAAGTGGTTTTTGTTTACCATATTAATGCTCAGGTAGTTTTTTTTATTGTAGGTTTGAATACCCTCTAGTTTTTATAATAGCTTTCTCGGGTTTAAGAAATGAATGTTGCCTTAATCCATGAGGCTCAAGTTTTGTAGTACTTGACAGAGTTCTTACATAAAAGGATCGGACTTAGGACTTACATTATTGGACTTGAACTTAAAACAACAATATACAAATTTTTTTCTACACTTTGTACCTTTTTAATACAAGATTTTATTACTTTTTATATTCCGCTAGAGGTATTTTGGAATAAAAGAGTGAGGATTCGGGCTATTAGAAGCTTACTTCGAAATTGGTCTGATTTTTTAAAATGATTTTAGTTTGTAAAAAAATTTTTTTGTAAAAACATTATTAATATTGTAATTGTTTTTATTCCGACGTTTTTCCTTAAATTTATTTAAAGACATTCCTTATTTAATTTTGGATAAGGTTATGGATATTTAATAAAATGTATAACATTATTAAGTTATTTAGCAGCATTATTTTATTGCTTACTTTTCTACACTTTATTTTGTTTTAATAGGATTTGTGGTTAGGATTATTAATAGTTATTTATAAGGAACATAACAGGATTATGATATTTTATTATGCTATTTTCGATAAAAAAATTACGTGTAAGATTTAAAAGAGTTATTAAAATTTTTGTTTCTGTATTTAGATTTTTTAGTTAACTATGCTATTTCATACAAGTATTTCGGCTTGAATTAAACCAGGGCTTGTATTAGTATTAGTATTAATGATTTATGACATATATTAATTAAACCATTTTATTTTTTTAGCTAATATTATTAAATCGGATGGTTTAAAAAGGAAGTTAGTTGTAAAATTTGGATACATTCCGCGACTTAGTTGTAAGAAATTGGTTTTATTGTCATTATTTTAGTAATACCCTACACGGATGACAAATATAATCTTATATGGAAATAAGATGGCATTTACTTTAATAAAAACGAATCCGTCTCATCCTAAATAACAACCTTCAAGTTTTAATGGTGGTGTAATGAGGCTAATAATTCTGTTTCAGCGCGAGTTTGAAATATATACTGAAATCCCTGAAGGATAAATCAACTAAGGGATGATAAAAATAAACATTTATGGAAAGTTAGAGTAAAAAAAGATTAAGCGAGAAAAATACAACGGTAGATAATCCACATACAACATTATTTAATGTAAAAATTTGGGTGACCACATACTTTCAAGTGAACAAAAGGAAAAAATATATTATTATCTATATGAGTCAAGGGTAACACCTACCTTTATTAGGATGTAATGAGTTTAACAGTAAATTTTTCTTGGCCGGCTGCAACAGCGAGATTTGTGATGGGGATTGTTAGTAGAATAAAACCTAAATTAAATGATATTTTTAAAGCTGTTAATGGTGAAGGTGGTTAACTTTAAAAAAATACAAGATTCTCTAGTACGAAAAAATTCAATAAAATAAATTAACTTTATATACATTGCTTAA
>JACYFI010001395.1:0-12251 GCA_020975735.1 Ophiocordyceps xuefengensis | reverse complement strand
ATAATTAGTGGTCAAGGCTTTAGAAGAAGGGGTGTATAATAACTGCCTAACCAAAGAATAAATATATCGAAGTTATCTTCCAAGCAGTTAAAAGGTAAACCTCCTATTTCACAATTACACCCGTTATAAAGAGGAGTTATTAGTCCAAATATAGCTTTAAAAACTAAAATAAGAAAAAATCCGAATATAGTTCTACTTTAGAAGAGTTAAAGTCTATATATATTTTTAATAAATTAAATATCTTTAAGAGGCTGCGCCTCTAACACAAAGCTAAATTTTCTAAATGTTAACTAATTAAATTATGTGCTGTTTTTCCCTAGCACAAGCTATCGTAAAGCAGGAAAAAATAAAATGCAAAAAAATTCTTAATAAATTGACATTTAATGTTCATTCTAAAGATCCAAACCTTTATGCACGCCTATGTATTGTTTACCCATTATAGTATTAAAAATACCCCTGTTGCCTTTTTATACTACTTTGTAATATGAACCTATATCAAGTTATCTAAATATAAAATTTTTTATATGATTACTAATTGCAATAGACTAATGTCCGGGGTTATTATTAAAAGGCTAAAATGGCTGCTCATTAAAAATGAAAAAAAACCTCTTAGTAGTAGTGTATTTCTTTATACTGTATATTTTCCATGCGGCTACTTTCGCAGCAACGCAAGGAAAAGAAAAACTGTTAGTATGGCCGGCTGTAACAAAAAAAATAATTAGCTTCATAAGCCTCCCGGCTCTGTACTAATAGCAATTAGGGCCTTGTAGTAAGAGTATATTAGATTCTATTAATCTTTATTTACCTCTATAATTAACAGTACTGGGACATCTTTGTTGTAATATATTAAAATTAAACGATCACCTTATCAGTCTCTGAAGATTTAAACTTAAAATTATTCCCTGCTGATTTTTCTTAAAAAAACATTCAGCAATGTTGTGAATTTTTAATGAGACCAAATCTAATAGCCTCAGCTAAATTCGGAAGGAGCTCATGTGTTTAGTTTCTGCTAACAGAACCATAAAAGAATATTATAGTATACAAAAAAAGGTAAAAAGGCTACATCAATATATTTTTGAAAAGTACGTGTTATATTTAATTTAAAAGATTGGTTATCAAATGAAATGATTATATACTGAACTTAAACTTAATTCATAGGCTAATTATTTGGGCTGCTAGCTTCTTAAAGACACAGGGAAAGCATATTCCCTATTAGCACTCCATCCCGTAATAATATACCCATACGGTAGCTAAAGATGAAACAGCTAGCATAATAGTATACCTAATTCCATATCACGCTAAAGATAATCCAGCCCCAAATATAGGGTATATATGCTACCTAATAAGTCGAATGATTAAAGTGTTACCTACTGGACCTAACAAAAAAATAGAAATTAATATTAGCTGTGTAGGCCGCCACATTAACCTTTACAAACATTTTAATTTTAAAGGCATCTGAGAATTCCTGTAAATAAACCGTAATACGGTAATTCTTCCTTTTTTTTACATTATTGGGGCTATACCTCACCGGCGACATAACACAGGAAGAAAGTATCTAGGGACTTTGCTCCCCTAAATATGTATATTAATTACAACTATCCATTTAATGGTATGTAAAAATTTATACCCTGTAACCTTTTTCCAAGTAGGGTTCTGCTATTATCTTAAGCATTTTAAAACAAAGCGGGTGGCGTTAAGCGTAAGCTACGCCCTTAAACCACCCATCACATTTTAAGTCGAGGACGCATTACCCTGAACTAGAGCACTTGCTGCGATTGCCTAAATTTCCCTTTCGTGCATCCTATTTGTTTTTACTTTTAACTCGAGTCATTAACCTCAGCCATGTATTAGCTACCGTGATACATTTTAGTAAAGATAGCTTTAGGGGGTCATCCGCATGTGATGTGTATAGCAATAAGGCTTCACTTTTATCCTGCCTAGGCCGGAGTTCAAGTAATCTTAGAAACTCTGCTTAAAAATGATTATTATGGTGCGCGCCCGAAAAATCTACCTTTATACTCCTTTTGTCTTTATCAGGGGTAAAATGCGTGCCCTAAATTTTACTAATTGTTTTGTCCTATTATATAAAATTCTTACGGTGCTTATTAAATATAGTCATAATAGGGACTTATTTGTCAGTTTATAATAATTTAATTATTAATTAAACTTTTTTATTCTAAACATATTATATATTAACTGGCTGTGCTTCGGCGGGGATTTTAATAATGTTTTATCTTTTTTAGCGAGCGCAGCAACGTTTTGGGTTAATTCATGGCTAATATTAATACTAATTTACGCCTTTATATTAAGCTAGCCTCCAATATTCCCCAAGTTATATAATTTATAGATTCAGTAACTGACTGAATATAAATCTTAGCAACCTTTTGGTATGTCTGACTTAGTAAATGGATCTTGTAAAAGTAACTAAAGTGAAAGCAGTATTAAAAATTATATCTACATTATTTAATGTTTTAGTGAATAATTTCCGTTTAATTTTCTTTTTATTTTCTAAAGGGTTCCTAATTCATAACTAAATATATAATTACGCCTTTTAAGTACCTCCCATTTCAAATCTTCATTTAATCTAGGTATTAGTTTGATAAAATCTGTGTTTTACTTAGAATTAGCTATTGTACCTTTAGACTTTGTAATATATTTTTAACTATAGTACCATCATTCTTATATTTAATATATTCATAACAGTTTTTAGCCATAGTGACGGACTTCCTAGATTCTAACCCTAGCTCGCTTACTATTTTCTAAGTTCTAAAGATTCTAATTCTTTTAGTGCAAATACGAGTAATTCTTATATAGGGGAGTCGCAAGGCTCTATTAAGTATTTAAAATAAGCATTTAAAAGTTTCCTCAGCTACACCTTAAGGTAATTGAATAACTCATTAATACTACTGATGTATACAACTAAGACCTTATTGTTCGATTTCATACTCGCCGAGATAAAATATTAAATACCTTTAGCAGCACTAACAAATTTATTTCTAAGTTTGTCTAAGTGTTAATGTATTTCATATAAATGAATCATAAACTTTTGAATATCATTTAGATTACCTTTTAAATATAGTATGAAAATAAGGGTAAGTTATTTTTGCTGCAAAGCTTAGATAATTATTCTTTCTTTCTTGCAAATTTTAGATTTCGCAACATTTTAAACGACCAGAAAAGTTCGAATTAAGTTCTCCCAACCGATAGAGGTTTTGTACTTTTTTTTTGTAAGAAAAAATTAAACGCATGAAATCATACGGGTTCAAATTAACATTTAGATGGCCCTTTAAATCCTCGCGGTCTCCGGTACCCGAGGGCCTAGAATTCATTTAGCTCACCCTTTTTATTGCTTCTTATCACGGCACAAAAAAATATTAGGAATTTATTTTTTTAAGTTTAAACTAATAAACCCATCTTTTCCTCCCCCTTTAACCCTTTAAAATATGTATAAGAGCAGTTAAATAAAAATCCTTTACCATACATTTATAACATTTACTTTAAAAGGATAGCTTGGCACAAAGGGCTTTTTATAATAAAAGCTTTAAAACGCTTTATTACAGACTAGGCTATGATTAAAAATTAAAAAAAGCTATTATATTTACCTACAGAATTAGGGACCACTAATCTTCTTGCATGAACCAGCCAAATAGGTTTTTCTTTAAGCACAGTTAATATGCTACTACCAGAAAAAAGTGGCACATTAACCCTTAAACTTATTCCAATTATTTGAAAATCAATGTGTAGGTAAATTTCCATTTGTTGGTGGGTGGAGCCAAAGATTTTTTATATAAAGTTAATATAAACATCCGGCTATTTAAAATATATATGAAGGAGGTCACCTTCTGTGTGAGGGGCTGCCCATCCAAAAAAAAAATTCCTTTGCATATTTCTATGCATACATAGTAGCATCTAAAACAGTTTAAAAAGTCATGTGTAGTCTATATAATACCTTAGGTTGTGACCATATTAAACTTTAGATAATTTAGAGGGCAGGATTGGCAACTTTTGTGTGAATAATAGGGTATGCTGCGCCCCCGCAAAAATAGGCCAATTAAACTAATTTTAAAAAATTAATAGCCTATTTATTATGTAGTGAGTGCAGCCTTTGATTTCGCAAACAACACTAGCGATAAGGTCAAGCTAGCTCATAGCAAAGAGCAGGTATTCAGCTTTGCCAACACTAGAGCCCAAGGGGCCGCTAGCCTCATCTCCAGAATCGATACTAAAGATCGTAATAATTAAAGAAGTAGTATAGACTCTGCCATTGGAGCTATGAAACTAAAAATTCTTTATCTAACACAGCATATGCTAACACTGCCAATTCATTATAGAGCGATTATAAATTCAACCTTAAGTAAAAGCTTGCTAAACTTGTGTATTTTTTGTCTATAAACAGGAGATATACAGTAATGTCTATTATTATTTTACTTGTGTAGGGTAAACTTACAAATGCGTGAGGTTCCAGGTGGCTTGTTACATCCTCATGTCTAAACTTACTGTAACATCTGATTAAAGTTAGCTTAAGGATTATCTGCATAGAAGAACCCTGGGTGTTAATCAAGGATTTCTACTTAGCTACCTTTCTCTTACTTACTAATTGTTGTAAACAATGTATTAAGGAAATCAAGTCGGCTACTGCACTTTACCCCAATAGATCCTTACACATACTTAATTAATTGTCACCCTGAAAATGCATCAGGATTAAGGTCTCCTATTTTCTTTTAGTGGATACCTTGGTAGCATTTTATATCTTATTTCTAAATAAAACCCGATCTGTGGTCAGGTTCATCTTGCAGAGATATGAAAAGGGAGGTAACCCCCTTTCTTTTTGACAAATTCTTAGATAAAAAGGATTTATCTTTATAACAGTTTCATCAGAATATTATCAGTATTTTTTTTCAAATAGTTATAGCGTCTAAAATGTAATCTTTTACAATGATACTAACACTCCCTATAGCAATTTCCTTAATAAACTGCCCTATCCACTATTTGATAACCATAAAACCCCTATTCTTTAATTAGCTAAGTTCATTCAGACTAGGTTTTACTATACATTAGATTATTCAAACCTTTCCTATCCTTTATTTATAGTCGCAATAATTCCTTAAATTTTTTCCTTATTAAAGATGAGATTAAATTGGCCTAGTTTTTGTAGATTTATTTTCTCTAATAGCAGGACCTTTGTGCGAAAATTTTTTATTCTTGTCCTAAGCCGCAGCTTATTTTCATAGAAATAAAATCAGCAAAAATAAGTACTAAGTCCTTTATCTTAGGTATTTACAGACAAAAAAGGTTTACTTTTACGAATCAGATAAAGTATTATTTAGACCTCTTTTGAGTCTGTTAAATCCATACTTAGATCTGCGCGGGAGTTTAAAATTATAACAGTTTTTATAAATTAAAATATTAGTTTGTTATTCCAAGATAATATTTCTTGCTCTTATTATGTGTAGCCTCTATACCATAAAACCTATATTAAAATAATGAGCTGCTGGTCTAACAAGTAAAAATATGATCATTGCGCGCTCCCAGTAACTGTCAAAGAATATAGAATCAGATAATAACTATTCTCGCTGTAAAACAAAGAGGAATGTTTAGGGTGGCTATTAGCTAAATCATACCAGTTACCTACGTATTACCCGTTTAACCTACTTATTTTATAAGAAAAATACCCACCCTTAGTATATATATCGAAGGCTTAGCTCTAAATAGTTTCTCTATTAAAACGATTGGTAAATAGAAGATGGTTTTCAAATTAACTAATCCAATTTGTATGAAACAATAATTGGGTGTTTAAGTTTATACAGAAATTTAAATAATATTGTTACGGTTTTTTTTTTGCATATTTTTCCCTTAGGCTATGCCCTTTACAGGGCATAATAACAAATAAAGCTCAAAAAAAACACGTCATCATTATCTTGGATTTGTCCGGAGCAAATAGTATTTAGTTTTGTAGTACAAGTTGGGCTGCAAGGCCAGGATATTTGTTAAGAATTTTTTTCGGTTGCGCTAAGCTATTGCACTATCTATGAGCATCACTGACGTCATATTATTTTATTTATAATGCTAATATAATAGGGTGAATAAAGGTAACAAGATGATTAAACTACACTAGTGATTAGGACTAATTTTGGCTTTAAACTTTTAAGTTACAAACGATATCTCTGAGGATCCTACGTAAAAAAATGAGATTGTGCCATATTTATTGTAGTTTCCGCTCTAATGTCTAATTTACTTACTGCCTTAATTTTAATAGGGTTTTTCTAGCGTATTAGGTGTTGTTAAAATTCATAAACACTATGAAAAAAAGGCCTAACGTGGGACCTAAAAGTCTTTTGAGGGATAAAATGTTAATATTCTCAACCCCTTAATAAAATAATAAATCAAAATTGTGCTTAGTCTAGAAAAGATAAGATCATAATTTCAGGAACCTAACATTTTTAGGATTCCAGAATAAACCCTGCAAACATTGCAATCGGTCCCCAACATATAACGTATGTGGGAACAGCAAAAGTATATAATGTACGCAGTTTAAAATTATTAATGTATCAAAAATTAATTCTTTTTTAGTGCGCCTATGCATGCGGTAGAGTCAAACAAACCATCAAGCTACCCCCTAAAGGCCGGCCCAAGGAGGGCGATATGGCTGAGGCTTCTTAATAGTTTCTCTTGATCAAAATTTCCTGTATACCTCCCCTAGGGTATGGTTCTAATGTAAGAGGGTACCACCCATAAAATTTGTATTCTTGGTTTTTTAATACTTTTTTAGTCTTGCTATTTCTCGTATTATGGAATTACATTTATTATTTCAGAGTTTTTTATATGATTGTTTTCCCTAAGATTATATATCTTACTTTTTTATACATTTCATAGCAATGTATGGTAATTGACCTAACCAACAGGGTCGAATTAAGTTATTTTATTAAACTTAATTATATAACTATAAGTTACTTAAAGTAATTTAGGGATTTATCCTCCTACCACAAAAAACTTATCAACCATCTCTATTTGAATATGGAATCTTATAAGGGTCAATTTGTATGGACTTTAAAGAGAAAAATTTACTACAGCTTCATTCTGAAGAATATAAATTTGGAAATACTTGTATCTTTTTTAACCCCAGAAGGATTCGACCTTTCATGGTATTCCTTTACAGGGTCCGGTATCCCTTTTTCTATATTTTTCTATTCTCTCCGTCAAAGAATTTAAAACTAAGTAGACTTGCGCACGAAGCTTTAGGAGTCCCACCGATCATAAAAAGCAAAATTGTCTTGAATTAAGTATCAACCTTTGACCATCACAGATAAGAGCCCGCCCGTTACACGGACCGATTCTAATAGATTGTCATAAAAGTTTTTTCAAGAATATAGAGGTACACTTATAGGGTAGCCTTATAAAGAATCAATAATTTGCTTGCTGACATAGGCACCCGAAAGTCGCCCCCTTATTTTTCATCATCCCACGCGTTTTTCTATCCTATTTAGACATAAGGGATAACTGTACTATATTTTATTTAGCGCCTTACAGCGTTGTTTTTTTTAAGTTATTTTTTATGATTTAAGTTTTAAAATTTTAGACTTTTTATTACTGTCATATAATTTTTCCAAAGTATTATTTTAAGGATTCATCAGGGGAGAAATTTTTTCTTTACCTTTTTTTTAATACTATTTTAGCTTTTTTTTAAATTTTTTTTTGATTCTTGTAAGTTTGGATTTCAAACGTCTACTTTATCTAATTGATCCTTTTAAGATAAATCGCGCGTCCTTTTTCTATAATTATATTCTGTGTTTTCATTTTCTAACTAAGGCTATAGTTTTGGTGCCCCGTAGGCTCAGAACAATCAAATTTATTTAAATTCATTAGTATTGAATTTATTCAAGTTGTAATTTTGTAATTTTGTTTCAATCTCTTGAGGTTTTTTTTTTGTTCTTCTTTTTAAGATTCTTGTGTTAAATAGGGGTATCTTACTATTTAGGTTTTTTGGGGGTTTATTTTTTTGAAAAATCCCTTCTTTATATTAATTCATAATTTTTAAAAACCTTCTTTATTACTAATAATCTATACTCCAACTTAAATAATTAAATAGTTGGCATTATGGTAACATAAAAGAATTACATTACTAGTTAAATACTATAAAAAAGAAAACGCACAGATAAATAAAAAATTTTAAGGAATAAAATATAAATTCAAAGGATTTTCTATTGCCATAACTTATTTTTATAAAATCATGAGTCTAAATATTAATCGATTTATATCGATAGTCAAAAACCCAAGTTTGATATAGTATTATAAATAATTCAACGCCCTATCAACTACTCTACTTTACTTATAAAGGTATAAAAATACTACAATATACAAACAGTTAAAAGATTTAATGTTCTGTAAATTTTTATTACTGAGTTCCCTCCGCTAGCATGTTCGGAGGGGTGGCTCACTAAAGGTGCTCGCCGAAGGATTTATGGAAAATCCGCGCATGCAATATATTATAAATCTTAAAAATTCCCTTGAACTACGGAGCGGAGTGCGAAAATCCCGTAAAATTTCCATTTTTGTACATATTTTGTGTTTCCTATGGCGGTGTCGAGAGGGTTTCCCAGCAACAGGCTCCGCGCCTACAAGAAAGAAATATAAGCAGCAGTCAATTATTAAAACCTTAGATATGTGTAATCTTATTATTAAGTGGCAAGTTTGCAAAGGCCGAAGCCAAGTAAATCATGAGCCTTAGCATATTTAAAAAAAAAGGAGCACAGACTTCGATAGAAATATGAATACAACTGATATCAGGTAATATAATGGGAAATGTCCCTTTAGTTGGAACTTCTCTTCATTTAAGAGGCTCATAGGTGATAACACGCAAAAAAATTTTTGAATAAAAGAAACATTTAGTCCAATAGAAGGATTTCCTGTATTGGAACTCATTTTAACAAAAAATCTGAATTAATATTATACTTCCAATAAGTACTTCCAAAATTTGAATTTTTATAATCACGAAGATAAAAAACATTTTTTTTAACTAACTCTATAAACACTTAATAATCGAGTATAATCCTATTTACCATATAAATATCTACAACATGGGTTCATGGCTTTAACTGATTGAATTTAAAAAGCTATATATTTAAAATTTTTTAACTATTTTGAGATATGTTTACAATAGGTATTAAATCATTAAAGGATAATTTAGACATGTAAATATTATGCTTAAATTGTTAATTACATAGTCAATTCTATTACAAATAAATTAAAAATATAGACCTGTGGATCATAATCCTAGAAAAAATAAGAATCATCTAACTTTAATATTATAACAGGTTTTAATGAAAAAACTATTTATGTATAATACCAAGGCTTTTTTCTAAACTAGTCACACCTTAATTCTAATATACCAAATTACTTTATGTTAACTAAATAAATCATATTATTTTTCTTTAAGTATCTATATATGTATAGGAATAAAAATTTTATTGTGTTTATGATTGATTATTTTTACCCAAATGTAAGTGTTTGCAATACGTGGTTAAATTTCTTATATACGTCTAATATGCATATTTGCATTCGAATAGTTTTAATACTTAATTTTGTTAGAAAGAAGAATTCTCCTTGTAAAATCAAATTCCCGTTTCCTCTGACATTATTCGCCGCTAAATCAGGAATAGAAATTAGGATTAGTGTTATCCTCTATTAACTAGTGTTAAAAAACCTTTTTTGTTGCGCGTGGTTTAGTGCGAGCTTTTATTTTTTTCTTTGTTGATGGCCAAGCTTGCGCTTCGGTTCAGTAATGTAAATTTTATTATTATAATAATAATAGAAAAAAAATGCAAGGCAAAATATGTTAAGAAAAGGCAAATTAAATGATTGACGTATACGGATCTGCAGCAATCCTTTATAAAGTTTTCTGCTGATTGTATATTTATTTATCTAAAGTTTTTACGTATGTAGATACGTTATAATTATTTATTTTCAATATTTTAAAATGAAGATTAAAGTTCCCACTTTAGATCTGTCAAATACGTAGATAATTTATACTATAAATAGTAAATATTAACCGATTAAATAAGTTTCCGCATATAGTCAATTGCAGATATAACTGAATATATTTAACTTCAGCCCCATTGAGCAACTACTAGTAGTCAGTTAAGTTGTTTCAAACATTTTTCAATGAACACTGCTCACGCATTGGATTCGGGACTAAAATTATCGAATGATTTAACATCTAATAAACTCTCGACGTCACGGTAGTCTCTAACGGATCCCTACTCGATACTAAATTGTGACAATTTAGTTACTTTGGTTTCCACGGTTATTACCTTAAATGGGGTTAGGGACGATTTTACACTACCCCCTTATCTGTTTCCTCGGCATTAAGAAAAACTTATAAGGCTTGCACCTAAGCAAAGATATTATAATAAATTTCTACCGAAAAAAAACGTATGGAAGTCTTTGTCACGGTGACAAATTGACACCACCGACACCCTTACAAAGAAATTTTTTTTGAATTTTTTAAAGACTCAACTTATCTCCCAAACAAGGATAGTTAGTACAAATTGTGCCAGTTTTTAGTAAGCCTCTATCATATACTACTTTTCTATAAAATTAGCCAAGTTATCATAAGGGTTTACGGACTTTATTTTGATAATTTCAAAGGACACTTGTTTAATATAATCTATTAAAAAACCTGTTGTAATTGTTCTCCTTTAGGAAAGAATTTGCTTCGGATCCTACGAATAGAAAAACAACCCTCCTGCTAATATAAAACCAGGATTAATCAACCTTTACAAGGTAAGTAGGTTCCATTAAAGGATTTAGCATTTATATGCATCATTTTGCCTCTTAAATTTTTAAATCCTTGCTGGATAAACAGTTTTTTTCTACTGAAGTTTTAGTTAGACATGTTTTTAAAATTATGCAAGTTGAACAATTTTTTTTTGGAAATTAAAGGAGATAAATATAAATTTTTTATTATTTCGAATTAAATTTCTTCTTTTTATTACAACTCAAAAATACCATCAGCCCTCTTTTCCAGTAATCTTAAAACAAGTTCCCACTACTACATTGCAATCTCAACAGCATAATTATAAATTGATTTTAAGGTTTAAAAATTTAATAACTAGTTCTGTATTTAAGGACTTTTACGGTAATGGTTACTCGAAATACTAACCCCGTCACCCGCCATTTAGCCTCCTCAAAACATTTTTTATATTGATTGTTTTATTAGTTATTGTTTTCACATACATCATTATAACTTGCAATTATTAGCCCTAGACTAAGGAATTGGCTATCTGTCTGATCATAACAAATATTTGGGTTGATATACTTAATTCCTAAAATTCAAAACTGGCATATCGTGACAATGCTATATTTCGAGTGCAAGCATAGCTAAACAACTCCACTTACGACTAAATATTAAATTTAATTTAATCTCTTCATAACTAAATCATAATTTTTGGTATAATTTCTTTATTTAATGCACTTTTCCTTTTATAGTATGTATTTAATAGTATTAAGTATTTTGCTGCTGTGTGACCTCACGTACTTTACTTTATAAAAGTTTATCCGCATCGAAACCAATAATTCGCCTTTTTATAAGCTATTTTGTTTATGGGTTATCTAGTCCAAATGTTTACAATTATTAAGCATTTCAGTCTTATTATATTAGGTAAGATCTTCCATATTAATTAGGGATATTTAGCGCTCATATACCCATTCACCTCCTAAATAATTTTGATTTTGTATTAATCCTCTTTAATGTGACGGATTAGGATTTTTAACTAATTGGATAATGTTATAAAAGATGGAAGATATTCACTATAACCTTCCTCCTATTTAGAAATCTATATACAGTAATACAGGATATGCAGAACATAGCTCTAATCATTCCTTCTCTTACCTCCGTCTAAAGAATGGTTTTATGCGAAGCATAAAACGGATTATTGCTTGCTCCTGTTAGACGTCTAAGCCTATTAGGCCCTTTTAGTTCTGTAAAATAGTGTCTTTATTTAGTTTATAACAAGAGATAAGCAGTTTTCAGTTTCTTCTGTTATTCCACTAACCCTCAGGAATAACTTGTTTCAGTCATATAGTAGGGAAACTACATTTGTTATATAAAAGTTTTCTATTAAAGTATCCAGTTTTGTAATTATTCATTATTGGTATATTCAAAGATGAATAAATATATCTTTACGTATCAAAGGTAAAGCTTTTATTATAGGAATTTGGGTTTTGCACTACTTAAAAAGGAGTAATTAACGATA
>JACYFI010001394.1:0-11024 GCA_020975735.1 Ophiocordyceps xuefengensis | reverse complement strand
CCCCTCAGCATGTGTCAGTTCAGCATGCTACATACCCGGCCTATCAATATTTATTAATTAATTAGGAAAAAAATAATATAAAAATTATTACAATTAACATGGGGTTAATAGATTTGGCTAGGGATTTACAGTTTTTTGATAGGGCGGAGTGGTATTATAACGGCTCTTTTACTTATATTAAAATATGAGATGAAATAATGTAGGAAAGACTTCAATTTTTCAGGCGCCAAGCTCCTACAGAATTCATGATTATATCTTTTTAAGTTACTTACTGAATAAATACATTCAAATAACCACACTTAACACATTTAGCTACCAAGAGGCGCAAGCTCTTACAATCAATCAAGTATAAATTGACTATGGGAGTACTTTAATTTCTCTGACTTACATGAAACTAGATAACCGTTATATATTTTCTATGTTTATCGTAGATGAACTTCATTTGGAATATCAAGAATAGAAAAAATATAAACACACATCTTGATAAAGTAGACAT
Source organism: Ophiocordyceps xuefengensis (assembly GCA_020975735.1). Classification (NCBI taxonomy): domain Eukaryota; kingdom Fungi; phylum Ascomycota; class Sordariomycetes; order Hypocreales; family Ophiocordycipitaceae; genus Ophiocordyceps; species Ophiocordyceps xuefengensis. Next base: position 10,528 of record JACYFI010001394.1, on the reverse strand, counting down.
ATGTTGCATAATAGGGGTGTGTTTGTTAATAGAAATTGTTTAAGAGAATAACAAGGCTGACTACTGAAGACATATAAAAGATACTTTTGTTATATTCTAGGTAAGAAAAGATTATTCACACCAATTAAAACATTGTTTACCAAATTATCCAAAGATACTAATAGTAAAGACAGAAGAGGAGATAGCCTAACACGACGGATAAGCCTTAGATTATTAGACTCCTTTGTACCTATAGATTCCTTATTAATATGGGAAAAAAGTAAGTTTTATAAATAACATCTCTATAAGGGTAAAGACTTGATAATCTCATTAAAGCCGTAGAGCTTAATTGATGCTACATATAGGATATGCTGAAATTAGGGGAGACGAGATTGGTTAGGTACACATTGATTTTAATCGTGGTGGTCAAGTCATTATCTATAATAAGAGGAATGTTGTTTTCTTTTTATTACGTAAGGTTATCAGAATAATTGCAAGCTTGCATATATTGTCTTTGTTAACAAGAAAAATAAAAGCCACACACAAAAGCTTTATTCGGACTAATGTAAGCTGCCTATATAATTGATTATAATGGGTTCCCTTTCAGGGTTTTTCAGTGGACGAGGTTTGTTTTATCTTTTTTTTTGTGTTTTACTAAGCGATGGCTACTAAAAACAGTAAGGCGCACGCCGCCACTAAAGCTTGTGTACGGGTTTTTTTCTATAAATTGTAAGGTATGTTATGGGCTACGAACACTCAAATGATTGAGGTATAAAAAACGATTGAAAGAATAGTTACAGCTTTTTAAATCTGGTATATCCTACCTTCAGAAGCAGATCGTTTTAGCTAAAGTCCTTGCACCTTTAACGATGTGTATTTTAAACTTTTCCTTATTTCCTTTATTTTGAAAACAATTTCCAATTAAAGGGATGGCATACTTCGGTCGGTCAAAGCAAGCCCACTTTTGTTTGGTTAGTTTTGTTAATTTTAGGTTAAAACTCAATCTCTTATTTTTTGGCATACTTCCTAATGTTTCTTGCGTGCTTAACGAAAGTATGCCGCACAAAATCAGGCATAAGTGCTGGACAATAATTAGCTATAAAAGTTTTGTTTTTATAAGCGGGGCATAGCCATAGCTTGCGCTGTGGCACAGCAACGAAAATTATTTCATAGTTCCGTTTTAGAAAGTCAATAAAATAATACATATGTCGGTTGTCTTTAATTGGTAAGATCATCAATCTTTTTGCGTGTTTTTAGTACAGGGTGTTCGAAAATCACCTCGAGATAAATTTTTGTGGGCTAAGCGAAGCGATACGCCTATTTAGAAATGCGGTGGTTCTAGTACATTTCCCATAAATAATCAGTAAGTGTGTTTGTTCATAATTCCACCCCTTTAAATAAATCGCGGTAGTGTCTCTTTTAGAATATAAAAGGATACAAAATGATGGGGCTTCGCCCACGTTATAAAATACCGTTTTGTATACTACTAAACGTTAGAAAAAGTAATTCCTAAAATTTATTTATATAAAGAGCAAATTGCCTTGCATGGGCTGGAGCCCCCCCCGCACAATAAGGAAGAAATATCTATATTCGCAACATATTATGGCCTAGCTCGCATATCCGAAGAGATTAGCAAAGCTAAACGACTCGCTTAAAAATATTAACATTTTTAAAGGATAGCTAATGCACATTTGGTCTTTAAAATTCAACGAAAACATAATTAAAAATTTAAAGATCGTAAATCCAGCCACAGAAAGCTTTAATAATCTCAGAAAAAGTCTAAGGTAAAGTTCCTATCACCTTATGCGGAAGCATTATGCCTTGAAGCAATAAGAATTAATCTTTCAAGTCAGCCAACAGGCTTTTGTATACACAGTTTAGAAATAAGAACGTAATTATAAAAGATATCTAAAATGCACGCGGAGATAGAGAATGTTTAGAACACTCAGTTTAATATAGTTTGGTCAAAGAAAAAATATATTATTTAAGGGAGCTGCCCGTCTCCTTTCTTGCTGGCTGGTGTTCACAGTAGCGCTTATTTATCTACTTCTCTATAGAGAGCTTAGCTAGCTTAAGCCCAACCTGGATCTCCTTCATGGTTGGAAAAACATGCACCCAAAAATTATAAGAATGGCAAAAGTAAATAATAATACTAATTTTATTATTTTTTTAGTAAAAAATGAATATAAAATCATGAATTTATAGGGTGTTTGGAAGATACAATATAAATTCTTTAATTATAAGGAGATTGTAGTCAGCGGTGCGCAACACTTGTGGGGTGTTGGGTCCTGGTTCGAATCCAGTTTTACCCTATGTTAATTTTTTATAAAATATAAATATTTAAAAAATATGAATGTAATTTAAAAATATGGATTAAACTCCAAAATTAGTTTACTGGATTCAGTTGCTTGTTTTAATTATAAAAACCACAGGGTCTGGTGCTGGTATGAAAAAGGTTTGTTTTTATATTAGGGATTAGACAACCAGATCACGCATTGTTAACGATGAACAGACTGTTAAAACATGTTTGTCGTCATTATTGCAGAGATAATATGTTGCTTTCACAAATAATAAAGATCCTTCTTTAATGTAGGTTTATATTAATACTTAATGGATGGTATTTAAACATAATGTCCACAAACGAAAGAATATAATTAAGTTGTTTGGTTGGTGTAACCTAATGCACACATTAGTTATCCTTTTATGTGAGAAAATAACAAAATCATTTGTCTTGTTGACTTACATGGCTGGTTGCTAGACTGCTGCGGCGAAGCGTAGCAGTAGGCAATTTTTTTTCTTGCGTATCCCCCCTGTTAAGTAGTTAAAACAAAACAACATGGAAGGTTGAATTAAATTTACGAGCGATAGCTTGCTAGCTTCTTAGCCTAAAAAAACCTTTTTAAATAAAAGGGCTTAACCCTAAAAGTTTAATTCCCCCTGTTAATCTCCCGTTACAAAAGACCTCTAAAAGTTACCTATACATCAAGACATAATAGATACCAGGTCCGCTGGTTTCAGTTGACCCTTTCACCCAAACAGGGATGATCAGAAGTAAGGGTGCTTTTTTGTGATCAATCATAAGAACAAAGGAATAAAAAATTAGTTAGGATAACATTTCAAGAGAATCAAACTGCATTAAGTGTATTTAATCAACTATTTATAGGTGGTTATGGCGCTTAGGCTTTATCATGTTTAACAAGAAAAATAGTGCAAGCTATTTCAATATAAAATTGCAATTTTAAACATTAAAGAACGGCGCCACTTTTGTTGCAAGAAGCTACAGCTTGGCATATAAAGTGCAAAATATGCTAAATAAGCCGGTATTATTAACCCATAATATATATTGTCTTCAAGCCGAAGTCCCAGGGTCAAATAAAAATTAATTTCTTTTTTCTGTACGAACTGATTAAAAACCAGCCCTACACTTTCCAACTGGGTAGTTTAAGGGTAAACTCTAATATCATACGCTTTGGTAATAAGAATTCAGGATTGCCTCTTCTCAGGCTCACCCGTTGGCTGGATTCAGGATTTATTAAATAAATTGTTTATATAGACGCACTTTAACGAGACCTTACTTCACACATAGCTGATCAGATTGAAAATACATGACCAAATAACATATATAGTATGTTAAATTAATATTCTTAAAGAATGGTAAATATAGAATGAGCTGTACTTCGTAATTGAATTGTTCTTCCTTTTAGCACACGCCCCTCCGTCAAATTTCTAGTATTTACTTTCCTATTATTTTTCAGGTGCTTTCCCAACTTAAGGATTGACTATTTTTTTTGAACTATGATAATAAAATTGCTATTCTTTATGCTCTTTTGCTTTTTACGCTCCGTATCTAAAGTACGTGATATTATCTATTTATTTGATTAAGAAATAACTATTATTATTTGTAATTTATTGTATCTAAATGATCTATCCCTTTAACTGGTAATTACTAAAGGTCAGTTAAGGTACATACATGGGGGTTTATATTTACTTATAGCCAAAAACATTACACCCCAAATATTTCATAAATTTATATTTTAATAAACGTATATTAATAATTAACTTTAACAGTTTTTACCATAGAAAGGTTTAGATCTGAATATTCATCCTCCGTAAAAAAAACTTGGTTATTTTACCCAAAGTGTATTAATCAATTAAAAAAATAATTATAGAAAATGGGGACAACAATCTAAAAAGAAATAATAGAATACCACTTTAAATATTAGTTGATTTGTAATTAAAACGATCATAAATTATGATGTCTTACGTAATGATTGTTAGTTTAGTTAACGTATTTTACAATAAATTGCAAAAGTTTAATTGGGATTTATATAATTAAGGTGTACATTATATAGAATATTCCGAATTATCAACCTACAGGGGGTTTAAATATCTTTTTTTCTATCTGGTTGGATGTAAGTCTTGCTTTATATGCGTCGGGTTGTATGCTAATTTAGTTATTATCATCTTCACGACTTAGGTTATTATCCATTACACTACTCCGGAAAACAGGGTTAGATGAAGGGGTAAAGCCCGCAATATAACTTTAGCATCTCTGTCAAAAGTGGGGAAGGATAAATCGATAAGTCTAAGTACCCCATCGAGCCGTCGTCTTATAGTAAACTAAACTGGCCTGTGAACCCTATTTGCCAGGATCTTACAAGGGGTCATATCTGGCAGTAAAGTGATATTGTGCATGTAGTATGATTGAGATATGAAGAATGTACAATGGGATCAACAGCGAACCAGGTTACAATAGAGTACATATAATTGTAACAGGAGTTGGGGGACTCTCGGAACGGATGTAAGAAAAAATAATCATATGGAACTAGGGGATTAACCCTAACCAGTCCTAAAGGATGCCATGGTTAACAAGAGGAGTCATAGGTACCATCATGGGGGAAGCGACCTTCCTCAGGACAATTTAGCTGCTCTGTAGGCTACACACTTACGCTGAGATGGTTCCAGTGACCAGTTCAACTGACCGTTTTGGTAAACTACAAAGTTTCATGAACTATTGATAGATAACATAAACAAAGTTTTTTGTTGTGAAAGATTAACTTATACAGATTATTAGGTGAATAAAGAATTATAGCTACGCAGCCTTAATAAAAATTCAAAAGTAAGCCAGCAACATGACCTCCGGTAATACCGCTTTCTAACGTTTGGAAGGGGACTTGTCAGAATAAGTTATATGTGAATATTATCCCATAAATAGCTTGACAAAGATGGTACTTTTTCCAATTCCACCCGGAAAAAGAATAATATACCAAAAGCCTAACGCGAGGTAAGACGACCATTGACATAGCCCCTCCTAGAGACCAAACTTGTACAGGCGAATGAATAAGATATGATTATTAAAAACTATTTATGAACCTAACTTTCAACCGAACGCAGTCAGGGTTTAGACTTCAAACAGAGTACCAACCTGGCGAATTAAAAACTGTTAGACAGGAAATTCGATTATTGGCACCAAAATGATTTATAGAAGGAGCTTACCAAATGTTTCCGAAAATAGATCATAAACAAACCTTGATGGCGATGGTCTTGATCGGAAAAGAATTAAAGACCCAAGATTTTTGGGAATTTAATGTCGTAAGGCCGCTTGGAAGCGGGTTACCATGGTAATTCAAAAATTAACTCCTCACTCCTAGGAGGAACACCTAAGGTTTTCATAATAAAGCCCCATAGTATGCAAATATCCATTCTCGAATAAACTCGACGTTTTATATCGGGTTGCAACAAGAAGAGATTACGACGGGTGGGACCAAAAGCTACTAATTAACCCCAACTTCTATATCGTTGCCCGTTTAAAAGGAAAAGAGCCAAAAACCTCTGAGGGAGAGATTAAATTTACATAAAAGTTTTACACAAATCCGTCTAAGCCTAGATATCCGACCCTAAATTTTAAGAGATGAATCATTAGGGATATGGAGATGAACTGATATTATAGGTGTTAAAAGGATCCAAAAGAAGACTGGTAATCTTTGTCAAAGTCTTAGGTTGTTTGCCTGGTAGAAACCACGGGTATAGGGTTAGGCCTTTATCCGAAGCTAAAACCCATAATAACCAACGCTAACACAGAAACGCTAATCCCTATTCGGTTAGGAGTCAAAAGGAGAAGTAAATCATGAGAACTTACTCTAGAAGGAAGAATGTTTGAGCAGAAATATAAAATATTTAGAGACGTCTAGCCCGAAGACCAAGGGTCCTAAAAATATTGATAGCAACTAGTTTCTGTAAAAAAAGGTAGACCATATCCCAAAAAGTTATATCTGAATGCAACAATCAAAGGATGCTTAACTCACATAATACATTCAGTCCTATAGAGGTATAATACAATACTATCGTTTCCGGCGATAAATTTTAAAGGCCAAACTAGTCAGCAAAAAGACACTAATATACTGAAAGAATCTGTGCCGAGACTTCTAGAGCCAAACTCAAAAGACGGAACGCAAGCCCAAATAATTTGCAAACTTTGGTAAAAAGTTCTTCAAAGGGCAAGATAAGCATGGGGGTTCGGGTAAAAAACTAAGTATATGAATAACAACTGCTTCTTCTCTTCGAATAATAAAATTGGATGCTATACATATTTAAATTCAGAATACCAAGGATTCCTAAAGCTTCTCTTGGAAGGTATTATATTGGTTCTAGGTGATCCAGAACTACAGTTGGGAGATGCATCACGGTATCGTATGAAGAAGGACCTTATCCCCTAAAGCAACGAAGTAAGATGAATTAATGGGCTCGAAAAGTAATCGTAAGCAAATACACATTCATTTGTCAGACGAGGCCCCACATGAAACAAATCGATGTCATTAAGAATCTTCACAACGAATAAAAAAAAAAAAATTCTTAAGGCAATCATTGGAAGCCGAGATGGGCAAAACCCATTCCGTAGGTTTCGGGAAAGGGAGAGGTGATTCGTTATATAGAGAGTTACTTTTTACCCAGTTTCTTTATAGGACAGGTTTACTGATATGCAATTCGGAAGGTATTAGTCTAGATAAAATTTATATATTATAGCTTAGAATAAGGAAGTAAAGCTATACAGATTTTTATGTATTACAACCCTTTACTATTAAATCTCTCTTTAGTTATATTTATATAAGGATTTTTATTTAAAGTGAAGTGCAGCACCAGTTCATTTTTGATTCTTCCTAAAAAGGCTTGGGAATCCCTTATCAACAAAACTTGGAGTAAATTATCAAATCCGGGAACCCCCTAAGAAAGTTTCCTGGATAGCTAAGGCCATTATGAAAATATAATGAGTGGTTGAACTAATTCCTCAGTTAGATAGTAATGTAGCCCGAGAAGATGAGTAAAAACGTAATGCGCAATCGGCGGATACTAAGTCATATACATTTCGCCAGAGCTAGTATTTCAAAGGAGCAAACCGAGGTAAATTCTGGAGTTGAATTATGGTCATTAATTTACCGGCGTTTAAGATTATATCTCCTACTGACCTTCGGAAGAAGTATCAAAAGTTTTAGAAAATCCTTCCCTAAACAAATCTTATTCCAAGACAACTTTATCTACTGTTTCCTAACTTAGACAATAGCACAACCTACCTTTAGGACCCTGATTTATATCAGGATTATCTGCAGCAGAAGGATGCTTTCTTGTTTTTAAGATTCGTACAAAATCCCCAATATACCTCTAGTGGTTCACCACATTCGAGGTTAATTTCTCAAATTTCAATCTTCATGCAAGGAGACCTAAGACTATTTTAAAACTTATTTAACTATTTTGGAAGGATAGGACGAATAAGGTAAAGGAAGGTACTGTTGTTGCGGATTTTACATTAGGGTTTCTTTAGACAAATTATAACAAACAGTTAATACCTCATTTTGTAAAATTCGCTCTAAAAACTCAGAAAATCCAGATTAATCTATTAATTTAAAAAGTGGGTTCGCTTTATTGTTGCAACGAGGGGAACATTTAAGAGCTGAAGGTCTGCGAAAAATAAATGTCAATATTTAGAGCTCCTTTAAATAATGAGATTACTACCTTTAACTCTTAAGGGCTTTTCCCTTGATACTGTTCGCTTAGCAAGCCATTTATACCACTTAGTTTCAATTCGACCCCTCGTATAATTGTGGTAGATGGTTTTACAAGTGGTGATGGTTGTTTAAAAATGTTAGTACTTAGAAGAGTCCTAAATAACCATAAAACAGGAAGTGTTGGTAGTATTACTGTTTTGCTTAGTAAAACTCAACATATTAGAGATGAAGTTACCTATTTGAAAAGTTTAGGTAGAATTTCCTTGGATGTGGTCACAACTTATCGATAAAGATGATACTCGAAGTTTTGATCTCCAATCCATTTCGAAGATAATTATGGAAAAGATTTTACTTTGTTCAATGAAAATACCCTGTCTTTGGTTTAAATTTACAGGATTATTTGAAGATTTGAGCTAAAGGTAGGCAAAAAAATGGGTACAAACAACCAAATCATTTAACCCTACCGCAGATTTCGATCAGATTCGTCAAATAAAGGAAACAGGAATGAATAAAAGGTAGGTTACTAAAATATAACTCCACTTTGAGAGTTAACTGATTGATTATATAAAAGTTGTTTACTTCTTTACTTGTGCGATAAAATTTAACCGACAATTGATATGGACGCGTTTTCATGATGGCTAATCCTACTATTGTACACATTTGAGCTTGAATTGCTAAAAGTCTAGTGTTATTTTAATTGTTCCAAGATTAGTTTATATTCAGGGTCAGGGTCCTCATAGCAATGAAAGAGTTGAACTTTTCATTAATATTAATGATGCTTTATTCTCCTAATAATGGAACAGTTAAGTAGCTTTAACTCTATTTAGAAAATAGAACAGGTTATTTTGGCTAGTGTACCAATAAGTCATGTTGGTTTTATATATTATGTTTAGTATATCTAGTAATTGAGCAACACCTTAAGCCATTTATGATTTTCCATTTACACACAATATACGTATGCAGTAAATTTCTAAAATGGGGGCATTGTCCATACTAAGTAACAATACTTCCTTACCTAATTTATAATTCCTATACGTAGTGGAACAATAAAAGAACAAATTGAAAATTTTTAATGATAAAACTAATTCTCTATCAATTAGTAAAATCAATTAAAAGGTTATTTTATATTAATCCTGTTTTTAGCTTTACGTTTGCTGTGACTACTTTTTTCTCACTTGTAGGGTACCCTCCTTTAATGGATTTTTGGGTAAACAAATGGGCTTAAGTGCAGCCTATAGAATAAAGGGTTTTAATTTCTTTATCTTTATATCGCAATTTAACTAGTGGGTTATAGGTGGTGTCCTACTTTTCAACGTATATAAAAGAAATGTCTATTCAGCTTATCCGGACTAATAAAATTAATACTTATTCGAAAATTTAGTTATTAAAAGGGTGCTGTACTAATAAGTGTAATCTTAGCTCGGGAATTATGAATAAACCAATTCTTGCTTGGAACCCACCCGGCAGGCAAAAAAATTAAGGTTTTTAAATATAAATTTATAGCTATATCAAGTCCTATATCTTTTGTTAATCTGTATAAACATTTACAATTCCTACATTATTTTTATTTATAATAATAGAAAGGAATGGCTAGGAATGTGGTACCATATTGGTACAAATTACTTTTATGGTTAAATGAGTAGCGTAAGACGTTGTTTAGATATCTTATTTTGTTTGTTCAATATTAACATTACTATTTTTTACCTTAATTATTTTTTTTAGCACCACATACCTTACCAATGGCAAAGACCCTCTAAATAAATTTCGAGTGTTGGATTTTTTCATAGTTTTTTAGGTTCAAAGATAGGAAACTCAATTCGGTGTAAAAACTTGTTATTTTTTTGCTTTATATATTCTTTTATTTTAGTTTAGAACTATCCTGGTAACTGTTTTATCTGTTTGGTCTTAGTGGCGTAGAAAATTGATTATTTGCGGTTTAATAATAGCTACTTATATTTATAGTTATTTACTTACTGCACGATTTGTATCTAGAATTAGGGGGTAACAAATGCATTTAAAAAATAGATAAGTAAACAATCTTTTATTTATTAGATTTAAGTCAATATAATTTTGTAAAAGATCGTTAGAGAACTAAGAAACTAAATGGCTTTTTCTTCCCATATCAAACTAAATAAGGCATGCCTACAAGGTGCCGACATTAATTTTACTACCTCACGAAATATGCTAAAACTCCCAATTTATAGGGTGAGGCACGCAACTTGTCATCCACGTCCCGGCGTTCATAAACTAGAGAAAATAAGACTTTTAGGGCCGAAAGGTAGGTTAGAGAGTTACATGTAGAGGAGATTATATGTAAAAAGGATTTCCGTTCCAATCTTCAAAAATAAGTGCTAGGGGTTGTGGCACAGTTGGGTTTTAGGGCGGAAGTAAGGAAATGGCAGTAGAGATTCTTTGGTTTGTTTTTATATATTAGGTTGCTTGAGACAAAACTCCTTCATTAAAACCACCCAATTTTATTCTTCTTACTTCATTCTTAGGTTTTTGCTTTCTCAGAAGCAACTGCGTTATGCGCTTATAAATGATGTAAA
>JACYFI010001393.1:0-11769 GCA_020975735.1 Ophiocordyceps xuefengensis | reverse complement strand
ATTCTCTTTCCAGCAATATTGCCAAAATTTAGAGCTGGCAGTATTTTACCAGCTAAAACAGGGTATGATAATAAACAATAAAATAAGCTGGAATAACTACAGCTCATCCAAATAAAGCTAAATTTTAATGTAGTTTATACCCGGTGTCTCCTATATCAGCTTTAGTAGTTATGGTAGTTTATTGCTCCTAATAATATTACACCTAGAAAAGATGTAAAGCACATTATCAAAGGGTTCACTAGGTCCCTATGACGGCTGTAATCCTGACATCGAGAGGTAAGAAGAGTTCAAACTGTGCCGCTGCATCACCTTGTATACAATGCGGAAGAAAAATATAGGCGCAAACTAGGAGGTAACTAAACTCCAAACACTGTAATGTATTTTAATCTTAGGGAATATCTTTGCGAAGTAAAAACGAGCGTACGTTACCTAACTAAAAGGGACTTGTCTTCAGCCCCTATAAGGGGGGCTTCGCGTGTAGTCTCTGAGGATCCGCATTGACTACAAATTACTTTTGGTTTCCTTGCATGATGTTTCTCATTAACTATTAGTTTCACTACTTATACACTACATTTCCTTAACGGATCTTTTAAGCAAAATTAAAAAGGGTCTATATAATCTTTTCCACTACGCACTATTCTTTTTATAGCATAGCATTGCGCAAGCACGAAGATCCCATGGCATATAGCGGAAAGTAAGAATATTAATAAATATTTAACCACTTTTACGGGCATTCCTTAAAATCCAATAAGGCAAGCCTTGATATACCAAAGCTTAAAATTCATATTAAGGCCTCAATTGAAACAAGATCTTTTACTAAATCTGCTATTTTTTAGCATCTATTTTAGTTCCTTATTTTTTTTCGCTTGCCATAGCCAACGCAAAAGCTACGAACAGTTTTTTTTTTACCAGATATCTCTTTTGCATCCATACTAACTCTCCTAATATTTAGTATTCATAATAAAGGATTATTATCTAAATATTTATCCAATTTACTAGAGATGGTTTATCTGTCCGATTAAAATTACATAAGATAAAACTCTTTACTTTTAGATTATTTGAGTTTTAGTTGCTTAATTTTACACCAATAAATCACACTATATTAGTTTTTAAACCTCTAAGTTTATATTATAAGGATAAACATTCTTACTTTAGGTAGTTTATTCTAAAACTTGCATAGAATTTATATCAGTTGTCCGTAAATAAAAAAATTCAATTCCTTAGATCTATAAAGTCTTTAACCAAGCGTTTATTAACTAAAAAGATTCTTGTTTTAAAGGTAAGATATTTATTCTTTGTCTAAAGACTATATCTTCAAATCATTATATCAATGATAGAAACATCAAGAATTTTCTTGATGTTTTTTTTTATTTTCCATTACCTAAAAAATAACGAATTAATTTAAATTCCTGGTTTAGTCAGTAATCGGTTGAGTTGCGCAATATCTTTAATTTTATTTTGTCCATATGAGCTTAGCATATTTCAGTTCAAGCCCCTGCAGGCATATAAAAATAAAGCTAAAACCAAATTTTAGTATGGTTTATTATGTGAGTAGAATATGTAGTTCAGTTTAGGATTAACTCATTCAATTTAACCCGTTATAATCATCTAAAATATTACCATTTGCTTCAAATGTTCATACCGCAAGAATTAGGAAAAATTTTTATTTCAGTAGAGAATTCCCCGGTAAAAGCAGCGGCAAAGGTAGGAGCACCTTTTTATTTATTTCACTTCATTGGTTGATCCTTATCCTACCTTTCGGGTTCAAGTCAGACTATTAAAGGGGCTTTTCCTGTTGGGATCTTTTTTTTGGGCTGCTTGTTTTCTTTATAGTAAAATAAGCTCTATAGGAGGACGCTTTTTCACTGAATATATTTTGTTTTCTTTTTATTGCGCAAAGGCCCTGGGTTTAGTGTTTGCCATATCGGGACCCCCCTACCATAAAAGGCATAGGAAATTACCAAAATCCACCTATTAAGGCTGGCATAAACATAAAGATATCATCAATAAACGTGACGTGACGCGGTTTTACAACACTCATTATATAACTGGTTATTAGATATGAATTGACCCCTGGGTCCCTTAAGACTCTAATCTTATTTAGAACCTTGAAAAGCTGACCTAACTTAATTCCTGAAAATAAAGCAAAAATATTAAAGTAAAAGTTCCTATATCTATAGGCGTTAGTTTGAAATTTAATCATCTTTTCCATTAACCATAGATATTCAGACCTTAATTTCAGCGATATTGCGTCTTTCCTTTTTGTTGTTCATCTTCTTCTTGTTATAGTATTGAAAATATAAAATTATTGAAGGAGAGTACTTAATTGAGAGTATTACAAGTTTAACTAATAAAAGCAAAATAGTCACTACATTTGGGAAGATGTATGTTGATCACTCGTACACCAAAATTTTACATTTCGTAAGACTATTCGCATTCTTTAGCTCTTCAACTATAGATTACAAATTCGAATATTACACCAACTTGATACTTTATGCTCAATAACTAGTATAAAATTGGCGCAAGGCTCATATTTTAGACGATATATATATTTATAATCATGATTCTATATATATATCTATAGTAAATTACTTAAGAATTCCTAGTATTAAACTTTCCATCTATCAAGCTGTAAAGATTATTGAGGAATTGGGACCTCATTACTATGATTTGCAAAATCAAAGTGTAAAACCCATTTTTACCAACAATAATCTTTTTATTTTGAGTAATATTATGTAATGAATTATCTATTTTGTAGTACTAGGACAAGAAATAAAGCAACTAGCCAAGTATTACTAACTTTAGATCTAATTAGTTTTATAATTAAGTATTTATTTTTGAATAAAGTCATTAAGATTTTCTATTAATTGTTAAAACAGGAAATAACACTAAGAGTATAAAAAATAGAACTGTACGATTTGTCACAAGTCTTAATGGACTTTCAACATGTTTTAGCTCCTAATGGCATTATATCAAGAAGTTTCTAACAAATACAATAGAACATTAATTTTGTTATCAGTGTGTGGCATTGGAAACGTTAGGTATACCTAAATCTACTTTTAGGATAGTACTAAAATAATTTTAGTGAATGAATACTCAAACTATGCTATAACCACATAATAATTTATTAGGGATTATTAGAATCTTTAACTATTAGATAAAAAGGTAATAATAATCATTCCTGGGCACTATAGCGGCGTGTGTTTTGCATAGGATTTAGCCATCTAATATAGGTTATTACAACTAATGCCTCCTAACCATTTTTGGCTATTTTAAAGAAAACAAAGAATACCTCTAAAACAAACAAATAAAGTATGAATATGAGTAATTAAAATCTTTTAAAATACAGTCAGTAAGACCGTAAGGTAATGTCTATCCATTGTAACCAAGTACCCCTAAAAGGATACTAGCTCCACCGATCGTGCAAGCTATTAACATGCATTAGTCACTAATGCTGCTAATCGAAAAAGGTAATAAAGTGGTAGAGGAAGAAATTGTTTGAATTGCGCTTACTTTAAGGAGAACCTCCCTCAAGATTGACAATATAATGGGGAAAATTTTTTAATTTATAACTTTATATCCCTATTCAGATTTATATTCTAGATAATTCTAAAAATTGTTTAAGCGCGCTTTTAGTGTAAAACCCGCTTCACCCTGACTTTCGCGCAGCAGCACTTTCAATTTCGGGGTTATCCGTTGTTCTAAGCTTATTGTTGGTACAACTTCACCTTAAGTAGTACGTTGACACGTTCTTATCTATTTACCTGAACTGCTTGGCAGTACAGGACCCAATTAGTTTCCCGCTACAATATAATTTTAATTAAGGGAGGGTAAATATTATTGTAAATGTCTTTGTATTTCCCCCTTTTTGCCTCTAAAAAAATACTTATTATTTCTTCAGGGCCCGATATTACAGTTAGGGATATTTTATTTGTTATAAACGGGTGCTATTTTGTAGATTTTTTAATCATTTAGTGTATTTGAATGTCTTTAACCCTTCAAAGGAGTATAACCCATAAAAGAATAAGAAATTATAACAGTTGTATATCAGACTTCAACTACACTAATTGACTGTAGTTATGGCGAGTATACTATTTTCTATTCTTTAACTAAAATTACTAATTTATATGCTTCAAATAAAATTATAATGCATTCTTTGTTTTAATTGAAATCAGCCATCACTTATTTACTTTTAAGCAAAAATGAAACCTTCGGTGCATGTAAATCCTATTATTTCAATTATTGAACAAAATGTAAAATGTGTAATCATATGCAACTATAGAGGGAAGGTTTAACACATCTTTAATATTATCTTTTAGATGGGTTATTTCATGAAATGTTTTTAAATTTTTTTAATACATGCATAGCTTAATAAATGATTATCTAGTTTTCGCGTTCAGAAGAATTTATATTATTGAATTAGTAAGGGGAAATAATATTCTTGTAATTCCATTCTATTTATTACTTAGTTTACCATGGTTGGGCTTTTCAATCCTTATATATATTTACATACCTAGTTTTAAAAACAGGATTAATATACTCATCAAGGGTAGAACAATATATCTAAAATGTAACGAAGAGAAGTCATTTTTAAATGTTATATAAGCGTTAGAGGTCGTAGTATTTGGTAGTATAACCATCTCACATCTATTAAAGCTACTAAAAAAGCTATAAAAAACGAAGGACGGTTATATATCTTTTTTATCAAATGTTTTATCAGTTATCTTTTTTAAAGCGTTTTTTATTGTTCACCATCGGCGCTATCCTGTAGGCAAATCTAACTGATATAAAATTGATCAAAACAAAATTAGCGGCCAAATTCAACTAAAAACTGTATCTTCGTTTGCTCAACTACCGTCTTTGTCTATTCAAGAGATAGCACTTATTTAAGTAGTATTAACTGGTGGCCCTCATAAGCTCATTGTACCGTAAGGTACAACAACATACAAACTTTACTTTATATTGAAACGCTGTATATCTTTCTGTTCGAATATTACATTTATCTAAAATCATAGATTAAAAATAAGTTCCCGGCTGTGCACATTAAGCAGCGTTTCAACTACCTACTAGTGACCCGGCTCTCTCTCGCGATTCTGAATGGAGAACCGACCGATCTTTGTATACTAAATCTTGTTATTATTTTACTCGTTTTACTAGTATTGCCCAAAAACGAATTATAGTTTCTTCACAGAACCTGTCAGATCATTACTGCTTGTAAGTTTTATTTTTTTCCATCAAATTTCCATAAACTTTATACTCAGCTAGGACATAACTATAAATATATTTTCTACTAATAATCAACAATAAACGTCCCTTTTATAATTTACTAAACTATTTTAACGTCTTGTATAGTTTTATTTGATGAACTAAAGCCTTGTGCTTGTTTCAACTTCTACCTGTTAAAAATTTTTCACCATAAACATATATATTAAGTTGTTTACATAATTGATTAGAATTCTTTTTCATCTTTAAAATCCCTTGTTCTGTATCATTCATCTAATTCTTTTCTATTTAGAGCTGATTTGTTCCTCCATAGCTCTAATGTGTTATAAGAAAGGGTTTTTAACCCGCTGTCTTAAAAACTCCATATTTGATTCTACGCGGTTCACTATAATTTGCTTTTCATTTTAGTCTAGTTACTTTTGTAATGTGTTAAACCAAAACTAAGATCCAGCTTCAGTTAATATATTATTAAACCGGGTCAAAAGAAGCTTTTTTAAAAGGTCTTCTAAGTTAATAATTTTTTATTATTTTTCTTTGTTAAACCTTTTCAGGAAAAAAGTCTAAAACCAATGAAAATAACAAGTTATAGTATACATATTTATTAACTGAAGTTTTCTAGGACTTACACCCACTTAAATAGATTAAATGATTTGTAAACCTAGGAATTTATTTCTTCCCCTGTGGAGCAATCCCTATATATAACTCAAGGTTTTTTTTTTTTAAAATCAATTAAATACCATAAGTCCTTTAGTTTCTTTAGGTATATTTTTACGAACAGAACTTCACCTCATTAACCATAAATATAATACAACACGGTTTCAATATTCTAGACTTACAAAGTTTCTTAATGTTCTCATATTAGGATTTATATGATGCAGGAATAATCTTGTATTGCTTGAATGTTTTTAATTATTGCATTATAAATATTATAACATTTTTGGTATTTTTTAAGTAACCCAAGGGAAACTGGTACCTTATCTAAGGAAAGTGATTATAGCCCTCCTAATTAACTGTCAAGGCTAAGTGCTTACTGGAAGTCTATTATGATGCGTAGAATAGAACCTTCTACCTATGTCAAAGTTAACCACTAAGAAAAAGAAATCTGGAAGCTAATTACTGTGTAATAACACGGAATAAAGTTCAAGCTTTGATACTCAGACGCTAATATGCTCACCAATATTGATGCTTCAGCTTATCTAGGGTTTAATGCCTAGCTAAGGTACACCTGTAATTATTTGTATACCTGCTAAGCAAAGCCCTGCTATTGATCCAAAAATTTCATAGGATATTTAATCTGGTTGGTTGCTGAATATCGTTATTATAAGCGTTAACTAATTTTAAGAAAGGATGACTTTTTATTATCTATAGTTTGTTATTTTTTTAATAAAATAAATTGAATATATACGTTATACAATAACAACAACCCTAACCGTCATGACTTTATTTGAATAATAGTAGATCACACTAATGTTGATTCATATATCCTCATAGTGGTGCTGTAATGGCCTGACGGGAAGGCCGCCACAACTTGTCGCTACGGGATGTTTTTTAATATATTTTGAGGCTGGTATTATAAGCTGTAAATTAAAAAGGTATATTTCTTTTCCTAAACGCAAATTTAATAATATTACTTAACGCCAATTCAATATAATTAATATACTTATATAAATATTATAACCTGTATTTTTTACAAGTTATTTCTTGCATATTGCACAATAAAAAGCCAGGTGCTGCAGCCTAATTAGCTCCTGTGCCACACTAATCAGTACTTTATAATTTTAAGTGTACAAAAATGATAAAAAGTGTTCGGATAGATAATATGGTTTAATCGACCCCGTCTAACTCGATCATATCAGGCATTCAACACTGTTGCTTTCAAGGATACATAATCTGAATACATGACATTTTTTAGCCTCAAGCTCATGGTTTTCTGAATTTTTATTTCTATCATTTCATTATCTGAATCCTGATTCCACTTTTGTTCTTTTGACATCCTTTTTTACCGCTTTATCTTCTTCAGCTAATAGTTACATTTTCTGGATCAATTCTTTTCTTTTTTCTATCCTTTACCCTTTTTGTCTTACATCTTTCATTACCATAATCTCGTAACATTTTTGCTTTTCACTCCTTTACCTTTTCGTTTTTACATCCTTCATTATCGCCAATCCCTTTGATGCAGCAGAATCATTGCCTCTGAATCTTACTTGTACGAATCACTTTCATCCTCGAAATCTTGTAGCGAAACCTGAAGCTTCTCCAGGTCTCGGGCTAGTTGGAACACCAATGAGGTTGAGACATAAGGAGCGGGCTGCTAGATGGTCCGCTGAGTAATCGGGACAGGGTGCAGATGGTCCACCTTGAGGAGATTCGGCCTCGACCCCCTCTTCAGAATGAGTTTAAGTTTTGCTCCGCCGATCTAAGGATACTCTTTCTTGCTTTGTTCAGCTTCTGCTAGCTTTCCCCTGTCCAGCTAGCTTTTCCTTAAAGGAAAGATAATATCTCCATTCCATCTTTTTACAGTTTGTCTTGGAGATCTACTCGAACACCCAACGTACCGCATCAAAGTTAGCCGGATCTTATTTATGACATTCTTTTCTTTTTCCTTATCAATTAGCCTCCTGTTACGTCCTGATCAACTTATTTATTCCAGATGTGGGCGGGTAGCTTTAACCCGATAAAAGGGTTGGTAGAGAAAGTTCCCTTTAAATAAGAACCACCTATTGGATTAAGGTATACCAATAAACAAGTGGTTTGTTTTCGAATGACTAATTCCGTGAACTACTAGCCGACTCAGTTTTATTTGGATGACCCTCTGATATACCAACACTTTTCCTCGTCAAACTTAGATAAACAATAAAATTATGATCTAGCTATTTTAAACATGAACCAAGATACTATAAACTGAATAACAACAAACCAATGTGTGGGCGAAAAAGATATAAGTATAGATACCGTAAACACCAATACCTTAACAGTATAATAAAATCACGTAATCTGTTACGAAACTCCTTTAGTAAATTTAGAAAACTGTTTTACTTTATTGTTGTTAACACTTACCCCCATAATCCATAAGGCACCCTACCCTCTCTATACTACCTTGTCTAATACTTTAGTTGTTTGATCCCTCCTAATCTGCAAACAGTAAATACTATAAATTCTATTATAAGAACAATTCTAAGTCAGAAACGTTGGTAGAAAAACCAACATATATAGTAGCCTAAAACTAGATAATTTGAAAATTTGATATGCACTAGGATTAAATTCAGGATATAACCTAGCTAAAGTTAACAAAATAAATACTGCGAATATTAAAGGTAATAATTAATAAAGAGGGGACAGCAAACCCCTGTGTCTATTAATATTTCATGGCATTGAGCCGAAATAAATAATATATTATCTGTAAAGAATCAGACCCTTAAACGATAATAAATTATATGCTTTAGTTAAAGTAACGAGGCCAAAATATATTCGAAGAATATAGCTACAGATATCAGAGGTAAACTCTAGAACTATGTCGCCTTGCAATGTGGCATTTTTATAAATAATTTAAACGGGTTCGCATTTAGGATTGGTCTTAAAAAGTTAAATATATAAATTTTACTGAATATAGTGTAGTAAAATTTTCGCACCTATTACTGCTATTAAAATAACGTTTAATCTAAAGCAAATTATTGACCATTAAGCAGATTCTAATATTGAAAAATCTTTACTATAGAATTCCTGTCTAAAAGGGAAAGCCCACCAGCTAAGACTAGCAATTAAAATCAAATAACTGTTCTAAGGTTAAAGTAAGAATACATTTGAATCCACCATATCATCTTCAGTCTTGAATTAATCAAACCTACAGCGTGTATGACAGCACTTCACCAAGGCAATACGAATCCTTTGGAGGGAGCATGATTTAATTAAATGGAATATAGAATTATTTTATGAAGAAAGATATAACCTATAGCTAATACCAATTCCATACACCTAATTGAGACCATAGTCGAATAACAATATCTTTTTTTAATATCTTATTGAATAATCCTACCACAGAGAAGCACTAAACACAGTAGTTATGCGTCCTAACATAAAACAATAAATAGTATACAGTACTACTGTTATCTCAATTTAAAAGGAGATGAAAACAATTAATAAATATAACACGGCCGTAACCATTTGAGCGTGTATTACGCGGAAACTGGCGTAAGTTCCTTGTCCACGCAAGGTAATCAAATATAGGAGACCTTACCCGTGGAGCACTTAGCCGATGCTGCGATGAGAAAACATATCCTATTAATAGTTAGAACAATTTCGCTTAGTGAAGGGCTATTGTAGAATATAACATTATAACTAAACTACCTAAAGATCATATACTTTACAACGCATACCTATTGTTGAAAAAAGAACTCCCAACCTATAGTTAAAAATGCCGCTAAAGAACTTATTAGCTGCAAATTCTAGCTAAAATTCAAAAACTAACTAAAAGGTATGAACCACCCCACCCTTCCACCCACCAACATCACAGGTAATTATTATCCATCGTTACTAAGATAATTATTTTCCATAAAAGAAAACAGCTTAAGAGCTCAAAGAATCTTTGATTATGCTTTAATTCAAATTTATACCTACCAATTGATTTATTGGTGTATTTGATAACTAACAATGGATTTTCATCTATATAAAACGTTCTACCTATATTTCATACCAGACTTTATCTTTTAAATTGAATTTATATCCCTTCAAACGAAGATGACAACGATTAACTCATTTAATTGTGGATTTATTCACATCTAAGATATCATAAAGTTTTTAACCGATATAAATGGTTTTTTTTTAAAAAATTGGAACTAATATATTGTGGTAATATCAGCAAAAGTCAATATTGTTAAACATCAAATTGCAAGATTTACCTTCCCGTATTTGTATATAGTTTCCTGATACCTAGATATTCAACTATTTTCTCCATTTAATCTAAGATCTCTACTATGGTTGAGATATCTAAATCTCAATTGTACCCGAATAACTAATTTGCTGTTTGGGTTGGATTGGCATACGAACTTAGAAGTTCCCTTCTGCAGCTATAAAATCCCTGAAAATTCAATCTTGAGGTCTAAAATCACATTTATCAGAATTCTTTACAGCGTCTTTCGAACACGAGAGATACACTGCAAACCTCTGATTTTAACGTGTCAGGCTAAACCTACACATAGATTACTGCCCTTTTATATTTACTATTGTTTTAACGGCGCCTTCGACAGGAAGAAGAGCTTTATGTATTTAACAATTTTTACCGCTTGTTAAACAATAATACAATCCGTCGTTTTTGAGCTAATAACCGGAATTTTTCTAAATAAAATTTAATAAAGTTTATTTAATCTTAATTGAAATCTATTGAATAGTTTTACTGATCCATTCTGCGGTTTAAACCCATATGTATAAGAACCCGCACCCACCTTAGTATTGTTGTAATGTATAAAGGTTAAGATTTATTTGTATGTAGACCTAATGTGAAATTTCATTGAACAGTCACCTTAAAATTGGACATGTTTTGATTTCATCTACTAATTCTAAATGACGCTCACCGTCTATCAAGACCAGATCAGACTCTAGGTTTACAACTGTTGATTATAGTAGTATATTCTTTTAAACTCGAGTTGTTTAGATGGGAACTTTGACTAGGTGTTTTACAACCTTTGTTGCTGAATTTGAAACCGAGTTTAAAATGCCTTTTTCTTTCGAAACCCCTTAGAGTACACCTTAAATCCAATAATTCTGGCTTAATCGATCAACTGCCCGGTCTACTCTTTGCTCCTTTACAGCCCAAATAACTGCTTAAGTATTGTTTGACTTAGGTCCGCGATTGTCCATTCTCGTTTTTTCCTCATCTAAGGCCTTTGTTACGTACATGAGTAATTACTTCAGCCCACTAATAGTTTTTCAAAATTATAGGCTTGGTACCTTAAGCTTGGATATCCCCGAGTTTACAGTTTATCCCCATTTAGACATCATTTCCCCCGAGTGGTCCTCGAGGATCAGGCTCAAATACCAAGAATAGATTGAACTAAAGAACTTTTTTAATAAATACAGTATTAACCATAGATAACTGTTAAACTACTCAAATTAAACATTCGATAGCCATATTAGTAATGATTCACTTAACTATAATCCATCTAAAATAAGTATAATAGATTTATTGATTATATTTAATCCTACTTCAAAAGAATCCTATAATAAGCTAAATATTGTTTGTTGAAAATTATAAGCATGACAAACTAATTAAAACAGACTACCCGACACACCAAACATCTTAGCCAAAAAAGCCCCTGAAAACTATAACGCCCCTAGTAAATGGATAACACAATTATCTTTGAAATACATTATTTATATTCATAGAAATACTTCCTTTTGAGTCTAGTAAAAAGCAACTAAGATAATTTGCTAACAGCCAATAAGCCAGATTCTGCTCGGGCATACTACTATAAATGACGATGGCGATACTTGTCCTATAATAATCGTACCAAGGTTAATCAGAACTACCAATATCTAGGAATGTGTAATTAG
>JACYFI010001392.1:0-12731 GCA_020975735.1 Ophiocordyceps xuefengensis | reverse complement strand
TGAAACAATATGCAGGAAAACCCAAAAGAATTTTGTTATACAATTGGATCCTAGAGAACTACACGCGAGCACCCCCTGTAATCTAGGATTTGAGAACAATAGTCCTTTTTAGATCAGGTAACTACTAGTTGGTTCTTCGGCAGATTCCCTTTGATTAAAGATAAGCATAAGTTGTTGGATTATTACTCCTCGATTAGCCCCTATAATTTTTTCCCAGCTGTATTGAGAAGGTGGAGCAGGGACAATTGAACTCTTTATCCTCCCTTGCGTTCAGGGGATTACACTAAGTCATAGCGATCTAGTTGTAGGCCTTCTATATTTGCTTTAACATCTTTCAGGTGAAGAGTTTAGTTGGCAGAGCAAATACAAAACCTTCATAAACTAATATAGCCTAATATCAGAACACATGGGTATGTGAGCTACATCAAATTAAGGCTTTATTTGGATGAGCCTTGTATTATTAAAACTATTTTTATATGGTTTATTATCCATTACCTGTTGTAGCTGTGTTAAAATATCTGCCCCGAGCTTTAAATTTGGCCAAATGCTGGAAGAGAAAATGTATTTATTAGGTATCATTATCAGGCAAGGATGTTAATAATTTGAAAATTTATTAAAAAATCTTCAGGAGATATACGCCAAATTCTAATATTGTTTATAAGTCTTATGTAATAAGAAGTTTAGATTATTTTCTACTCCTTTCGTTTTTTCTAATAATTGTAAATAAATGTTATTGTAATTTGCTTCGCATACTTTAGCACAGGTTTAATTGAAGAGATGGGTACATTATGTAACCCTATAAACAGAAAATAATCACCTAAGGCAATTATATTATCCTTCAATACAAATAGTTATTTTGAGTTAAACGAGGACTATCCCCTTAGCATTTAATGATAAATCTAGAATTAGGCCATGGATCTATTTCCAGAAAAAAAAGGAATCCGTGAATGCCCTTATGTATTATCGGATAAAACAATTCTGAAGGTGTATATTCTTGTAACTCTGTTATAAACTTGGGTTACTTAAAGAACTCTAAAATTTCAAATCCTTACATAAAATTTCAGTTGATATTGCATTAGAAACTCAATAACTGACATTAATACAGAAAAAAAAAAGTAAAAGATATAGTAATCCTAAATTTGATGAGTTATAGGAGGGTTTAGTAGTGAGGGGACCGGGATCTTCTTTGAGCAGAAATTACTTGGCTAGGTAAATCATCTAAATAGCAATTGTAAAATTTGAATATTGTTTCTAAGACCATGAACGATCTATAATCAAGGAAGATATTCTGGATTATTTGATTTAATCAGCGGATTTTTTATTATCCACCCAATACGAAAAAATTAGGGATGATTAAGACCCAAACCGGATACAGAGTTATATACAACTATTAATAGTAACTTATAATATTAATTGAATTATATTGAAAATATCTTTACTTTCCTAGTTAAAGATTTAAAATTTAAATATTGAGAAGGGTGTCAATTTTGGAAATTCAAAAGAGCATACCACCTGATCTATTAAAATCTATACTAGAAAATAGAAATCTCAGAGAATAAATATAGAACATGGAAAATTTTAATTGAGATCTTTAAAGATAGTTTTTATAACTATATAAATAAAATATAGTCATAACAATATGGAACATATTGAAGCTACTACTTTAAACTGTTTTGTTTTAAAAAGGCATTATTAAACCAGGAGACCTTGCGCGCTAGTAGATCAAATTGATTTTGGGTATTACAAATGATATTAACAATAGAAACTTCATTACCTTCATTCCTTTTTGGAGTAGCTGGTGGTGGTTGATCCCTAAATTTATTCCACATCCTTTTCCTTCTAAGCATCAGTTTTTATCGGTAAAAAATACATAAAGTCTCCTTCAATTACTTTTGGTGGTTTGTTTCTCCAGCTAGCACCAACCCATCCTACAAGTAAAAAAAATATAGCTGAGATTATTGAACCATTGACATGCATTGTCAATTGGTCATAGGCTTAGCAGTAGGCTATAGCTCAAATCTAAGTCCAAGATAAAATAATTTTGTAAAGATAGTTTTATATTTTTTAATACTGTACTGTTTTATAGGTACTTTTTTTAATATTAAGCTTTTATTTTTTTTTTTCCAAGGGCCTTAAGTTCTAAAACATAAAGCCGCAACAGGACTGCAGCGTTTTTTTTTGTGTGGGGTGCGGACGGTGACCTTGCAAAAAAAAGTAAAGCTGAAACGTATCCCTACCAGACAATATTTCTAACTTTTTAGTTTTAGGGGTTATTCCTTTTTTTAATTTTTATAATTTGTAATCACATTATGCCAGTCTATTGTCTAGATTGCAGAAACTGCCTGAAAATTAGGAGAGGTGTGTGGTTAATAATAGGTGAATAATTCACATACCCAAATAAGTATTGCCCTTGAACCTCTGTTTTCAAGTACTACCTAAAATATAGGTTTGGCATGGAACTGTCAGGAAGTAGGGTATAAAAAGCAACAACTAAAAATTCGTTAAAAAACTTCGTTAAACCTCCCTTAGCAAATTAGGTTCAAGGGAAGAGGAGGGCTTAGGTGCGGAGGATTACAGTACCAGCGTTAATTACTTCAATAGTCTTTATGAGAAAAAGAGATAAATTACCGATATCCCTATTCTAATAGGGTCTGAATAATACAAACTATGATGGAAATAATGGACCTAGTAGTGCCATTTCAAATCCACACCCTTCCAGCAGATATAGAACCAATGACTTGAGTTTTATATAGAAGCTAATACTACTACCATATTTGTAATATGGTATATGATGTGGAGCTAATATTAAGTTTTGTTTAGCAAAATATGATTCTGAAAATGGTTATGAAAAGATAACATATAATTAAAAATAATATATTAGGTGAATGTGGGTGTCATTCTTGATTATACTTTAGAGCCTATACTTATCTAAGGTAAAATCCCAATTAATTTTTGTTTATGTATCTAGGTATTAAATTTTATTTTAATTTCTAGGCTAGTTTATATCAGGGGTTTTACTACTATAAGGGTATTTTTTTCTACATAATATTGAATATTTGTTAGTTGAAATTTTGTATGTAGAATGTAGAATGCTTAAATAAATCTTAAATTATAATAATTAGGCAGGCTGCGCATGCTTTCCCAATCACGTTTTTCACTGCAGCTAATAAAATCTTAACAACAAAAATTACCATTGGATAATAGATTAGGGGAAGAGTCTATAATAAATTTAGATTACGATTAAAATAGGGGAAAAAAACGTCAAGGGTTAGGGCAACTTAAAACTTTATGAGGCGATGTAACTTATTATAGACCCTTAAATTACATAAAATATTGAGGGCTGCGCTATTTATTTGTGTGGGTACGGGAAGCGTTCCGTACAAGAAAAGAATATAGCTAAAAGCTCTATATATAACCCTTAGATCTTAGTTATATTTTAATAATACTACCATTGTTTCAACTCCTAAAAAAGAAAAAGGGTTAAAGTTACAAATATTAGCAACACTGGTGTAAACGGCGAATTATTTAATCGTTTAAAAGACCGTCGGTTATTTTAAGTGATTCGCTAACAGACTGCTCTCACCGGTGGGGTGGCTGGAAATGTTGCTCCAATGGTACAGACGAATAACATTCTATTATTTCATGCATGAGCCCTGCCTATTGTAGTGCGATCATACCAAACACATGCGATAGAACAATAGTTAAATAGACAGGGTCTTGGGAATTCCTTAGGCCATCCCGGGATTTATTTTTTAATTAATACCCAGGGTTTCCGGGTATGATATTAGGATACAACAATATCAGGCCCTAGTTAGTAAACCTATATTTGGTTCATAGGGTATGGTTTACGCTCTGATGGTTTCGGATATTAGGATTTTATCGTTTGAAGTCACCACCAGTGATATACCTGTAAGGACTTGGAGCGTGGAAGAATACTACAGGTGTTACCGGTAAAAATCTGCTAAGTGCTGGAAAACATCTGTATAAATAGTCCACTCGTGTTTTACGTTTAGGAACGATTCATTTTTGAGTTCTCAGGAACAATCAGCAAGAGACTTTTCCTTTCGGTAAAAATGACTGGCAATGAAACTAAAAATAACCTAATTGAATAAAATATACTTTAAGCTTTACCTTGAATTTCTGATCATTTTATCTAAAATTAGAACCAATCCTTAAAATCAGGATTGGGGTTATTGCTAAGCAGGGATTTAAATGAGGGGAAGTTAAAGTTGAATTATGTGTAAAAGGAATTTGAGACATTGTTTTTTCAACAATCTTGATATACTAATAAAGCCATTTATATTAGAAAACCAAATAGGGTATGGTCGTATAGTAACAATTGAAAGGATAAAAAAAGGAGTAAAAATATTATTTGTTAAGAAATAACAAAGGTTTGTTTATTATATTAATCTTAAAAAAATGGTGAGATTTTAACGTGAAATGCGCCTTAAAGATAACAACCGTTGAATCCGGGCTTAAAATACAGTAAATACTTGATATTAGAATTTTTACCATCTTTAAAAAGTATTTATCTGAGCATAAAATTTTTGATTAGCTGGGTTTAGCCAGAGTCTTTGGTGTTTCATCAGTTAATGTTGTTAAAAGCCCCAAGAATGGAGAATAGGGAACATAGCGTCAAAGCTTTAGGCGTATTCTATAAAACAAAAGGCATTAAAATTTACCTATAGAACTTTATACATTTATCATTAAAACGGGTGATTACTGAAGATATCTCGAGGTATATGTCTTTAAAAGGTCGATTTTTCACAGCACGCTCTTAGATAAGTTACTTTCGATAAGTGATCATGTTCCTTTGGGTTGAAAAATATGTAAATTTTTTATAAAGTAGTAAAAGTATATAGAATGAGTTGAGAAGGTAAGCAATTTTCAAAGTAAAGGTATTAAAAAAAAATTATGAAGTGATTGCAGACTAAAGGATTTCAAGACAAGGTACGCAAGAAATTATATACAGATTTCAGAAAAAAATAAGAACCTTTTCTTGATGGCCCGCTGCTGTTCCTGCCTTTGTTTTACTGGCATTTATTTAGCGGCGTAAAAAAATACCACACGGCCACAACATACATAAAAAGCTAGCCAGCGTGTAACTCCGCACTCAGAATTTTCTCTGTGCAAACAGCATAAAAAGTGCGATTGCTCCAGCTTCTTAGTTGTCTTTTCCCTAAGCAGAGGAGGCAAAGCTTATTTTTGAGAGAATTCGGGGGAAACATAGAACACGATTTACTTAATGGGGGGATTTCCATTATTTTTTTTATAGCTGGCAGACTACGTTAAGCGGGCGAAAAAAAAAATATTTACAAGTGCACTGCAACGCCAAATGACTAAAACAGTTAATAAAAAACACCGAAAAAATATGCCAAGCAAAACGGTAAATATAGCTTCCTTAACCTTTAGGAGGTATTAGCGTCCTTGCTTTTCACCCTAGGTTTTATCCTGGCTATGCATATTACCCATATTTTTAGGTCTAGTTCAGACAAACTGCCTAAACGTTAGGGCAGGTACATTTCACTGTCAAGGGTACACGAAGATACAGAGGGATTAGGGTTACAACCGTTCAGGGAATAAGAAAGCATTATTACATGAAGCACCAGGTTTTCAAGACGATTATATGTAAGATTAGTGTTATTGGGTCTTGGTTATCTGAATAAAGCTACCCGATGGGTTGGTAGCTATCCTCATTTCGTTAATTACATGATACCCTTCCCTTGGGGACCTAGAGCTAATTTTTACAGCTTGCAAGACCAATTAATTATTGCAGATCCTACGGGATAAAAATTTTTTTTCATTTGGTTAGCTTTTTAATGTCTACGGTGGGTCTATAACACTGACACCTTCAATGTTATATTTTGTGCCATTAGATTTCGTTTTATGTTCCAATCGGAGGGTTAATAATCCACCTTAGGCTCTCCGTTTTAAAGATTAACCTATATGCTGGAAAATTTAAGAATTGCATTACTAATTTTCATTAACGATAAAAATTGGCAATATTGTAAATTTTCGAACAATCGCAGAACACCAAAGATGATTTGTTGCTAGATCCTAGGACTACAACGTAATCCATTCAAAAGCACAATATATTTACTAGTAATGTAGATATAGTCCATGAAATAAATTATAAATAATAAACAGTACCAGAAAATTAAGTACCGAAGTCTAAACTCTTACGACAAAAAAGAGAGCTTGCGCCTAATCGAGATTAACCTATAAAATATTTATAGTCATTTTGGAAAAAAGATAGAAGCTTAATATTTTTAAACAAAAAACGATAAAATCACGTGTATATATTGTAATGTAATAATATATAAATAAACGGTATACATAGAAGCTACTAATACATTTAGCTAATAGAATAAAAAACTATTTTTAAATACCTTCCTTTTTATAATAGTAGAAAAACTCTAATATGGCCCTATACATAAAACTTTACTTAATACGGATAAAGATAATTCTCACTTGATATATTGTACACGAATATTAGAATTAAAAACTTAAACCTAATAGAGAAACTTTCTATTAACTAACCGAAATGTAGTTCCTTATATAATGTACTGAAACAAGGTTATTGCCTCGGCGGGCTTATGTACATACAAAGGAAACCTAAAACACTGTTATCTCTTTTTAGCATAAAAATTAAAGTACACTCTTTAGAAACTAAAGGTCAATAGGTAGACCGTTTAACGAGGAAAGGAATAAATCCTCTTTTTTGCTTTCCCATAAAAAACCACACCTTTATAGAGGAAAGGAGATGAATAGAAGCTAGTTTGCATATCCAATTATATGGTATATAATTTCTTACTAGAAGGTTATGGGTAATATTTTCCATCCTTACTAATTTTTCAAAATTAATTAAATTAATCACGCTAATTAGTAGAGTGATTAAAAGAAAATAACTTATTAGAGGGAATGGTATTTTCTAGCTATATCCCGAATAAATATTGGAGAATCTTACCCTAAATATTAAAGACTGAAATTCTAATCCATTGCTGAAAAATTGATAGATAGCATAAACAAAAAATGCCTTATAAAATAAAGGCGATTATTCCTCTTCCGATGCGGGATATAAAACTTTTAGTAAGTAGTACGATTGGAGTAAACAGCAGCAGCTGTTTAAAATACCTAAACTTTAAATCAAACTACTATAAAGGAAAAAGTTGCCATAAAATAAAGAAAAGCATAACCAAAAAAATTAGTTTATTTAGTTTATGAATAGCGTTAAATTAATTTATTTATTCGTAAGTGGAGTTGTGTTCAGCAATGCTCTACTAAATTAGCATCCACGATCAGTTTGGAATTTTTGGATTAAGTATACCAAATTTGCTTATGATCAAACAGATAGCCAATTCTTAGTCTTTAGTGTTTATAATTGCAGTTACAGATGATTTAGGTGATAACAATAACTTATAGAACAAATATAATAAAAATTTCTGAGAAGGGGCTAATCGGACCCGGTGACGTAGTATTCAAAGTAAAAACCATTTTACGTAAACGCGTCCTTATCAAATACAGACTATATTAATTATCCTAACCTTAATCTAATTATAACACTATTCTGGTGGAGATTGCTAAAGAGTAGGTTGGGAACTGTTAAATTCCCTGGGAAAAAAGGAGGCTGATGTATTTATGCAGTTGAAATGAAAACGAAAAAGAATTATGGAAATAATAAAAATATTGATATTTAAATCCTCCTATTTAACTTCAAAAAAAATCTGTCAACTGCATATTTCTAAAAACATGTTAACATTAAAACTTTCAGTAGGAAAATGCCAATTACGCACAAAGAGAGTATACTATAAATTAAAGAAATCAATATGTTATTATACATGCTAATTTTAAGGCACCTACTTAGTTTTAAAGCTTTGATATCTTGTTTTATAGAAGGGAGGGTTGTTTTTGTATTCCGTAGATCGGGAAGCAAAAATCTTTTCTCAATAGGACAAATTACGACGTTGTTATTTATAAATTAGATAATGTTAGAAACATATTTCTGGAGTATCAGAATAAAGGTTCGTAAACCCTTATATAACTTCTTAAATTTTATAGAAGTATTAAACCAAGAAAAGAGTGAATTAAATAAAATAGTGCACAATTGTACTAACTAACCCCTTTTGTTTTAGGTAAAAAAATGTTCGAGTTTTAGAATAAATTTAAAAAAATTCTTAAGTAAGTTCGTGTGTCAATGTGCACGGTAAAAAAATATTCCCATACGTTTTTCATAAACAATTATTATAATTAATTTTTGCTAACGGTGAAGCCTTATTATGTTTTTCTTAATGCCGGAAAAAAGATAAGGGTAGTTGTAAAATGTACTACCCCCTCATATTAAGGTACATACCTGGAAAACCAAAGTAACGAAAAATTCCCATTTATTATCGAGTTAGGATCTAGAGACTACACGTGACATCGAAGTTTATTAAAAGTTAAATATTAGAATAAGCTATAGGTCCGATCCGCTGCGTGAGCCACTTGTTGTGTATTAAATATTATGAGAACTTAACCTGACTTACTACGGTTAGTCTGCTTCAAACGGGGGCCTGAGTAATTTTCATTATTCTGGCAAGTCAAACTATAATGTGGAAACTATATAATCCAGTTAATTATTTCTATTTATGTGTAATTTCTACGTATTTTACTAAGACTTAAGTGGAAAGTTTAATCTTCTATTAAATAGTTGTAAATAATAATCTATACTCATATCTAATACTTAAACACTTTAGTATTAATATGACATCAGGCAGAAAACTATTAAAGGATTCTCAGTACCATAGTCAATCATTATAATTTCCCCCTTTTCTTCATATCTTATGTCTTGCATTTTTTATTTTATATAAGTAATAAAATACATACTGGAACCAAGGGCGAAGCTGGACATACAAAAGAAAAATTAAAGCTCGCCTTACGAAAACCACCGCACAAAAGTATTTTAATCACTAATAATAAGGATACAACTATACTAAATTTCTATTCCTTATTAGGCGGTATAATATAGATGGAAAGAGGAAATTTCTGATTTAAGGAGATTCTTCTTTTCTAAAAATAGTAATAAAATGTATGTTCGAATAGATTGCAAATACATAAGAGATATTACGAAATTTACATACGATATCAAATAACACTTAGCAGTATGGGTAATAATTCAATCATAACAATTATAAATTTTCTATCTGCCATATTATAGGTAATCAATGAAAATCAAATGATTTAATTTAGTTAATAAATAAATGGTATAATTAGGAATTAAGTTTTATAAGTTTAAAAAGCTTTTTGTAATTATATAATCATAGATTCATTAAAACCTGCATTAATACATTTAAAGTTTCAAATTCTTATTTTTCAGGATTAATTTGATGCAAATAGGTTCTACTAGTTATATTATTTTTTGTAATAGAATTGGGAAACTGTAATCTACAAGTTAAGGCATAATAATTTTACATCTAAATTATTCCTTTAAATGAATTTAAATACCCCTAATTGTAAACCATAGCTAACAAAAATTTAGTAAACAACTCAACATATAATTAACCTAAAATTTCAATCAATTAAAAAGCATACATGTTTTGGTCATGAGGTATTTTATGTGACTAATTATACTCTCATTTAATAAGTTTTAATAGGAGTTAGTTTCATTAAAAAAAATTTTTATCTACTCCGTATTACTAAAATTCAATTTGAACTATTGGGAAATATAAAATTTATTCAGATTTTTTGTAAAAATGAAAATACAATACAGAAACATCCTTTTTGATCTTACGAGTTTCTTTTCTTCGAAATTTGCGTGTTTCACTGCGAGCTCTAAATGGAAGAGGATAGTTCCAAATAAAAGGGGCTTTGCCCATTATATTATGGCGTATCCTGTAGTAATATCATTTTATCGAAGCTGTGCTATTTTTTTTTAAATATGCCTCAAAGCTCATGTTATATAATGTTGCCTTCCTCTGCAAAACCTTGCCACATTAAGATAATATAGATTTACACAATATCTAAGTATAAAATTATTGGCCTTGCTTATAATTTTTTTCTTGTAGGCGGCAAGCCTTGCTGGACCTCTTGGACCGTCATAGTGAAAAAAATGCTTATAAAAATGAATCTTACGGGCTTCGACCTTCGAAACTTCTCGTAGACAAAAGACTTTTTAAGGATTTCTAATTATATGTGTGGCGCGATTTTTTTCATTGCTCGCGAAAGCACCCTTAGTGAGGCACCCCTCGCATGGTACGCAGGAGAATCAGATAAAAAAGTTACAAAAATCTAATCCTTTTAAATGTTATGTAATATTAGGGTAGATTTTTATGACTTTTAAGAAAGTATCTGGTGATACTATTATTTTTAATTATCTATATCGAATTTTGTTTGGACTATCGCTACTTAAATCTAGATTAAATTATTATAAAACTCATGATTTATCTAATAATTAATGGGTTGTTTCCAAAAAAAATCAACTTTAAATTATCTAATTATCCCTTTAAAATATTTATTATTGCCTATGTATTATATATTTAACATAATGGTAATTCTTTTTCTTACCTTACATGAATTATTTAACTTCATTTAAGTTGGTATGGTACTGAGTAATTAAAAGGGTTTAAAAATTGAATTAATAAAAGGGAGGTTTTCAAATAAAATAAACCCCTTCAAAAACCTAAAAATACTAAGAACCTGATTTTGAACACTAAAATCTTAAAGAGATCAAAAAAAAAAGTTCAGAGATGAAACAAAAATTTTACGAAATACAACTTGAAAAATTTCTCAATACTAATTGATTTAAAATATTGTATTGTTTCTGGCCTACGGCCACCAAATCTATTAGCCCTTAGTGGGAACCAATGAAAACACCAAAATAAAATTATAGTAAAAAGACAACGATTTATCCTTAAAGATCAATTAGAATAAAGTGGTTGAAAATACAAGCTTACAATGAATCAGGGAAAAAAAATTTAAACAAAGGCATATAATATATATAAAAAAATGGTTAAAATAAAATTTTCCTGATTGAATCTTAGATCTTTGAATAGATTTATGTAGAAGTAATAAAAGAAGGTCTAGATTTTTATCTTAAAACAATAAAAGATACTTAAAAAAACAAGCCTTAAGATCCTAAAAATAAGTAAGTTCTCTGTAAATCTGAAATATGATAAAGGGAAAACGCGTGGATAGAAAAAATAAGGGGGCTACTTTTGTGTTAATGCAGCAAAACAAAAAATTATTTTTTTTAATAAGAGCTACCAACCGAATAAGTGTACCTCTAATAATCTTAAAAGTTTCATGGTTAAGATGCTAAATTAGAAACGGTTCAGGTGGTACCGGGGCGGCCTAGTCTGTGAGTCAAAAAGGTTGATAAACTAATTCAAAGACAACTAAGGTCCTTCATGATCGGTGGGTTCTCCTTGCGTTGCGCAGGGCTACTTATTTTAAAGTACTTTGAACCGAGAGATGAGAAAGATAGTTGAAAAAGCGGTACGCCTACTGTAAGGGGTTCCCTGCAAAAGTCCTATATCACTGGGTTTAAAAAAGAATAATGTTGTGCTTTAATTTTATTTCTTCAGTGTACTTATATATTATCTCCTTTAAGGTCACTACCAGATACCCTTAAGTATTTCATATTCAAAATGAAAGATTGGTTGGAGTTGTCTTATGTGCTAGAGGTTAATTCTAAAAGTTACCTTTTATGTAATCTAATAGTTTATAAAAAATTCAGGATTTATATAAATAACTAATTCTGGGGCTGTTGTTTGTTGAAGCATTACATACATGCTAGAATTAAAAAAGCAAATAAAATCTTAGGAGGAAAACAATTCTCATAAAACCAACCCTGGAAATAATAATTAAATTCGATTACAGTAAGAATTAAGCAAAAAAAAAAGGGTATTAAAAACCAGACAATACATTTTACGGTGTGGTATATACCCTCTACACTTAGAATCACATGACCCAGGGGAGGTATACCAGAAATTGTGTAGAGAAATGATTGAAGCCTGCAGTCATTATCCCTCTAGCACCCTGTTAGGGGGGTGCTTTTAGTGTTTGACCCTTCCAGCATGGGATAAGCGCTAGTGCAAAAGATAAAATTTTGATACCTATATATTAATACGGAAATTTAAATCACTTTATGCGGCATTCCACTGAACGGTTTAAGTATGCGGGAGCCGATATTCATTGTTTGCAGGGGTGTATTTTCTGAATTCCTTAAAAATTGTTGGTCCTAATAATTATCATCTTTATCATAGCGGTAAGGAACTTCAATTTTGACTTTTCTTGTATAGGTTGTTTAAATCTAACAAATTTTCCCTCAGCAACTGTTTTAGGCCAACGTAGGCCTTTTTTCAAGTGTATAAACATTTTAAAACCCTATATGGCTAGAAACACCTATTAAAATTAGGGCAAGATATGAATAAAGACATACTTAGCAGGAAACCCGTACAATAAATTGGGCGAACAATCTCATATTTTTTAAGTAGGAATCCTCAAGAGCGACTATACGTGTTGGTAACTTAAAAGTAAGCAAAAGTCCTAATTGAACCATAGTGATATATGTTACTGATCCTGGTTACCTTTATTCACCCTATTAAATTTAGCTTATAAATAATATATATGATGTTTTAGTGAAGTGGCTCCATAAAGGTGGATAGCTTTGCGCCCGAAAACATTATTTTAACAAATATCCTGGCCTGCACCCTTTTTTACACAAACTAAAGTCACTATTGACTCCCGACAAAGAT
>JACYFI010001391.1:0-11825 GCA_020975735.1 Ophiocordyceps xuefengensis | reverse complement strand
CACTCCGAATATAGAGATTTCCGTCTCTGGTAAGGGTTATCGGTGGTGCAAATATTAACAATTAAGAGTAAAAATAATATTTAAATATGACCACAAACAATAAAATAAATAGTCCATACTACTCATTTAACCATTCAAAGAATTGTAGCACAATATGGTAACCTCCATGTTTCGCCATTCTTTATTTAATAAAATAAAAATAATAAGGAATTTTGTAAATGTGTATACAGGCTATAAACAAAAGTAAGGCTTGATATGGCTCATAGTTTATTATAATTAAAAAACTTAAAATTCTTCGTGCCGTGACCGGTGTGGTGCAGCAGAGAATTGTTTTAATCATAAAGCCGAACTAACATTACCTTCCTTTTATTAGTACAGCAACTTTTTAAATCTAAATTTGTCTAATAAAGTATTAATATTTATAGTTCCGGTAAGATGAAAAACATTTCTTACTTATACTGTTAAAATGTACCAGCATCACTATAACACTAGTTAAATATGCAGAGTTAAAGATAAGAATATTCACACCCTTTATCTATAGCCTGCACTCTACATACCCGGATTATTACAAAAATCCTAATTTAAAGGAGGTACAACCTAACAAATGAAAAAATAAGTAATAGCTAAACCTAAAGCGAAAACAGGATTAATATTAACAAATAACCTTTTAATTGATTTACTAATTGTATAGGGAGCATTAGTTATCCAAAATTAATTTTTTCATGATTCTTTATTTCACTAGTATAGCAATATAACAAGAGAAACCTAATTGCTAGATAGTATGAAAATGCATTTAAATTACTAATTGTATGATTGTGTTAAAATAAAATATAAATCGCCTGAGTTGACCAGATACTAGATAAATACCTTAAAAGCCTAATAATAAAACCCGTACATTTGGACTTAATTGTACTATTAAGAAATAATTCTTTTTATTCTCAATTGAGTTAAAACCTACTATGTTCCTATTATTAAGGAGATAAAGAATCATTAATAATATGAAAAGTCAACTCATTTCTTGCTATTGAAACCCATACCCCCTGTATTAATAAACTAATTGCAACAATGAATAAAAATAGAAATTTTAGCTATTTAAGCACAAAGGTTGTAACTATAGTAGGTATATGCATCATTAAGCGGTTCCATTAATATCGTCCGGGGTTAAAATTATCCGTCCGAATTAGAGAAATAACCAAAGACTTTTATTCTAGTTAATCA
This sequence comes from Ophiocordyceps xuefengensis, assembly GCA_020975735.1. NCBI lineage: Eukaryota > Fungi > Ascomycota > Sordariomycetes > Hypocreales > Ophiocordycipitaceae > Ophiocordyceps > Ophiocordyceps xuefengensis. The sequence goes on along the minus strand of JACYFI010001391.1, from coordinate 10,607 downwards.
TATAACTTCAAAGACGTAGTTTAAATTTTAGATATATCTACCTTTTCATATCCTGTTCTTTATTTGACGAATCTTGATCTGAAACTTGGTTAGTTAAATTGGATTTTTGTTTGTACCATTTGTTTGCTACTTTTAGCCTCCACATCTTTCAACTCACTTTAGATTTAACACCAGGTAACAGGTATTTTATCGAAACAAAGGTAAAATGCCTTTTCAAAATAATTATTTCTTGAACTATTGGACATCTAAAAGTCAGATAACTTATACGAATAAGTTTGACCCAGCATCTAGAAGAATCAACTAAAACTTTTCAATAGTTATCTTCTTAAATGGTTTTGGAGTTATCTACAAGAAGTAATACTACACGACTTCCTGGTTTATGTATATTAAATTCCTCTGAGTACTAATTTTTCAAACAACCATCAACGACCTTTGGTAAAAGACCAGCTACCCATTGGATGGGGGGCGTAATTTGAACAAACTTAAGTGTGAAATAATGGTCTGTGCTAAAAGCAACATGTATCTCAAGATAAAGCACCCTCCTATGTACAAGCGGCTTAATCCTTTATTTACAGAAGTCTAGTCATGATTGAATTATTTTTTGAAACCCTGCTCCGCTTTAAATGTTCCCCCGTTGCATATAGACTACCCTTTTTTAAATAATAGAATAATGCAGAATATTTCTGAGTTCTAGGAGACTATCTGTCACAATGAGGATTACCTTTTGTTTATTAAGTTGATTTAAAAGGAAACCTATGTGTAAAACACAGAAACCATTTCTTTTCTTTACCTTCACTTCCGCTCCAAAATAGCTTTAATTAAGTTTTAAAATATGCTAGGTTCTCCTAGCATGTAATAATTGAGTAATTTGACCTAAATTTCAACCTTCTAGGTTTTTTGGCTGAGTGTACGAATTAAAACAAGAAAGCATCGCTCCCGCACAGAGATCCCTGATATTAAATCAGGGCGGTCTGCACTGGTAGTTTTAGCTTATTGCTAGTTTAACACAGTAGAATAAAAGTTTGTCTCTGTGAATAAATTTGGTTAGAAAGCGGTTTTTTAACTTGATAACTTCTTTGAAGGCCCGTGAGTATATCTGTAGAACGGTAAATTAAACACCACAACTACCATTCTACTTCGTTTGCTCGTTACAATATTTCCTTGTCGAATCGTATTATAGAACTTAAGATTCACCGCGGAATTGCCCCATTTCGTTTACACACCTTCTGGCTTTTATTACTATACCTAGGTAATTAGTTCAAGGTCCACTTCAATTATTTTCATATATGCTTAATAACAGGAAACTTTTTTAGGGTTTCCCGAAATTTGATAATTTACTCCCAAAACGGTTTGTTTGATTAAAGGATTTTTCCCAATCCTTATTGTAGGGAGATCCACAAAATCGAATGGTGCTGCACTTAGTTTAATAAAGAAATTCCTAAGTAAATAAAACTAACGAGAATTTATATCTAGGAATGCTTTTAATCATAAAATTCTGTATACCTTATGTCACTATACTAGTTAAATATATAAATTATCTACACTAGTTTCGTGAATCTGGGACATATAAAAAACCTGTCCCTAAAACAAGAACCTGGACAAAGCAACGCTTAATTCCGGAATCACTCCCCCCCTTTCCCCGAACCGTAGTGATGGTTTCCCATCATACGGCTCTCCAAGAATGCCTTTAGACTTTTTTTTTTATTCGTGTGGAATGTTTATGACATGATTGTTTCATGTGCGCATCTCTACACATTATGGATAATTTGATTACACCCGAGTTTCTATCGAGCGAATAATTTTATCAGTTCGTTAGGCTTTAGGATTAGGTCCTTCATCATCGAACGGGAAGCAGCTCCGATCTGTAGTTCGGAGTCCACATGACACAGTCTAATACCTTCGCAAGAGATATAGCCTTTGAGATAAACACTTCGGGCATTGAATTTAAAAAGATATTATCATTTCCACCTTTTATATTCGAAAAGATACAGTGTTTATCGCCTAGACTATTTTACGCCCCAATCTTACTTTGCCTTTTAAAGAATTTCTTACCTAGTTGCAACAATATTTTTAGCTTGAATTCCAAGGTTGATATTTGACTGCTAGAAAGGTCCTTTGGCACAAGATACTTTCAAGTATATAGTGTACTTTTGCTGAATAAGGGTGCTTTTAAAATTATTGGAAACATAGTAATTATTATACTCTATTAGAGACCTGAATTGCGGTAAGTAGAAATTAAATAGCATCTTTAGATTCTGCTCAGCTTAAATTTTGGGTAAATGTTCTACCTATTTTTTCAAGAAAACATTGCTTATCAATCTTTTTTGTGACCTTGTACCTTATGGGGCTAGATGTCTTCATATTTTTTATTTATCTCTGCTCAAACAACATTCTTCTTCTAGAGTAAGTCTTCATTATCTTACTTCTTTTGGGACTTTAACCGAAGGGAATCGCGGTTCTGTTTAGCGTTGGTTTAATTTGGTTTTCAGCTTCGGAAAGACTCTAACCCTACACTCGTCCTTCAAGAACACCTTAATCTTTTGAATAAGATTACAAGCTCCTTTTGATCACTCTACCTAAAGTTCAGTCATTTCCATATCTAAATGTATCCCATCCTTCTTAAATTTTAGGGGCGATAGTCTAGCTTAGAACGGGATTGTCGTAAAACTTTATGTAAATTTTAATTTCCGCTCAAGTTTTGGCTCTTCCCTTTTACGGGGGACAATCGGTCTTATAAGATTGCGTTAAATAGTACTTGATTCCCAAGCTCTGAAATGCTTTTTTTAGTTCACCGATTAAAAACGTGAAGTTTGATGAAAGATATTATTCTGCTAATATGGGCTTATTTATTGAACCTTGAGGTGTTGCCTGCTACGGAGTGACAAGTAGGTTTTAATTCCATTGTAACCCCGCTTTTCCAACGCTTTACGAATGAAATCCCCAAAATACTTGGTCTTAATTTCTTTTTTCGTTCAGAACTACCATTAAGGGTCTTGTATGAATCTATTTCGTCAAAAACATTTAGGTAAGTGTTCCATTCAATAAATTCATTTGGCCAATAACGAATTTCTGTCTTAACCTTTTTTATATGCGCGGTTGTGGCACTGCTGTTAGGTCTAAAACCATAGACTTGCTTTCGTGAAAGTTGGTGTCATTAAATAGCTACCTAATATTCATTCTAAACATTCTGACTAGTTGTCTCTTGGAGGGGCTATAAGTAGAGTCATGGTCTTTTTTTACCTGCCGTTATGCTTTTGGTATATATATTCCTTCTTCCGTGGCTGGAATTGGAAAGTACCATCTTTCAAAAGCTATGATAATATTTCACCCTTATAACTCTTCTGAAAAATTCCCCTCCAAACGTGTAGGTTGTATACTCCGGAGTTCATGTTGCCTTCTTACCTTTTTGAATTTTGATAAGCCTTGCTGGATAAATTCCTTTGATCCATTATAAATAATCTGTATAATTTATCTTTCACCAAAAAAACTTTGTTAATTGTCTAACAAGTCATAAATCTTCTGTAGTTTGCCAAACCGGCAGTTGAAGACTGTACTGGACTTCCGAGAATTAGTGGTGTAAGCTTACAGAACTCTAAGATCCTGCGGCGTCCTTCAATAGATGGTACTATGATCCTTCGGGTTACCAATTGGTCCCTTTAGACTGCTCGGTAATCTCGGGTAAGTCCAGTATTATTTATTTTCTTAAATCCGTTCCTTAGAGTCCCAGAGCCCTCTACGTTATATGACTATTGTGACACCTGGTGTGTTGATCCATTTGTACGGATTTTCTATATCCAAAATCATACCACAATGCACCATATCCCTCACCTTTCATGACTAGGTAATGACCCTCTTAGTTAGAAGAACCTGGAATACGGGTTCATGGCAGTTTACGGCTTTACTATAGACGGCTCGGCTCGATGGGGTCACAGACTTTATCAGATATTCATCCGTGCCCACCTTTGTGACAGAGAGCTAAGTAAGAATGTCGGCTTTCCCCGCTTCATCTGACTTCTGTTGCTCGAGATTATGTATTGGGATAATAACTAAGTCGTTGTAGATCATAATAATGATTTAGCAACAAAACGGCGCACTATAAAGGCAAGAACTTAATCCACCTCAATAAAAAAAGTATATTTTGAATACCCCCTGTAGTTATAATTTCTTGAATTTCTATATATAGTTACTTAATTATAATATAATCATAACTGTTTGCAAAATTTCAACTAGGCTCAAAAAATAGAAACGAAATCTTAGTAGACTCAATAAAATTTGATCTGTTATTACAAATAATAATTTAAGGGTATTGCTATTAATTTTTTAGATTGTTGTCCCATTTTTTATATATTAATTTTGTATTTTCATATAACAAATTTGTAAAAAACAAGTTTTTTAGGTGGAATATCAAATAATTCAAACCTTCTAGGTAAAAACTAGTTTAAAGTCCAACTATTAATGTACTTATTAACAAAAATATAAAATACTAATGAAGAATTTGTGAATGTTTTGTAAACTAATTAATAAAGCCCCCCAATGGTATACCTTACCACTTTAGTAATACAGTTAAGAGTACGACTCATTTAAGATACAAATAAAAGTTAAAATAATAAACTATTCTATTAAAATAACAATAGATTATCACGTCTTAGAGTTAAACGGCCCCGGTCAGAAAAGCACAAAAGAAGAACAAGATAGATATTATGTAATCCCATAGTTACAAAAAAAATTAGGTCTTCAACCTTAAGATTGGAAAACCTGAATCAATAATCAGGTAAGATCAAACCACTAGAAACTTGAAGGAGGCTGCTCAAAAGGACAGAACCGATTCAATTAGAAAAGTCCAGCTTATCCTTAAATTTATTCTTAGATCATTAAATGAAATACTATATTATTTATTTGTCTGTTGCAAACTGCATCAGTCTATGTGTGAATATAAGTGCTCTTGTAAATGGCCGTCTCTTATAAAAAAGTAACTAGATTAAATCAACCTTAAATCAGTCAAGTTGAAGCCCCTGAGAAAGCAAGGATCTGAACTTTTATTACCAACCGTATGAGCATTAGTGTTTTAGCTTTTAAACTACCCAAAGCTTGGAAAAATGTGGGCTGTGTTTCTTTTTAATGTATGCATAAAAAAAAATATATTTTTATTATGACCGGCGCTGCCGCTGAAGAACAAATATATATCTAGGTAATATAACGGAGCTTTAGCAATTATTTTTCTCTTATATGCAAGCGTAGGCTTGCATGCAACCAAAAAAATGGGTATCTTTACTATTAGATATTTAATTTTTTTATATTAATAAGCTTGCATAATTACGATTCTTGTTAAACATGCAATAAAGCGCTAGCCCAAACCACACATATAAATAAGATTTGAATCAATAACCACCTAAGCAAGGTTAATCTCTTGATTGTTATCCTCATAATTTTTTAATTCTTTTTTCTTATTGTATATTCTACAAAAAAAAGCGAACCTTACTTTGATGATCCTCCGTTGTTTGGTATCGAAGGGGTCAACTTTGCAAAAACCAAGGAACCTGTATCTAATTTATGGTCCTGATATAGGTAGACTTTCAGGTCTTTTTTAACGGGTAAACACAGGAAATAATGTTTAGGTTAAAAGCCCTTTAGTTAAGAAGGTTTTTTAGGCCATACAGCTAGCCAGCTTAAATGCTGGACACTTTTAATTCAAACACTTTCATGGTGTTGTTTTTACGAAACCCTTACAGGGGGGATACGCAACAAAAAAAAATGTCTACTGCTGTTCGCCAGCGCAGCCAGCTAAGCCACACGCCAGTATTAGCAACCAAAGAAATGTATTTTGTTTTTCTCTCATTTAAGGGAAAATCAAACTAATGTTGTGTGCATGTATGGTTACACCACCAAAACAACCTTCAATTATATCTGTCTACGTATTGAATTTTATGTTGTTAAATACATCATTAGATAATATAACCTACATCTAAAGAAAAGTATTTTAATTTGTAAAAGCACATCTTGATTCCTTGCTAATGCAAAACATGCTTTAACATTTCATCTTTACAATAGTGGTCGGATCTGCTTTTACTAAATTCTTGATATAAAACCATACCTTTTCATACCATACCCATACCCTGTGTTTTTTATAATAAATTAAAACACAACACGAGTCCGGTACTTAATTGGATTTAACTTAGAATTTTAAAATTACTTATTTCATATTTTTAATATTTATATTTTTATTAAAAGAACTAAAAAAGGGTAAAAAACCCTGGATCCAACCACGGAAGCCCAACTTCACCAAAGTATTTGCTCTACCGTTGAGCTACTATTAACTTATAATAAAGAATATACTTTACCTCCAACAAACCCATAATTCATGATTTGTAATATTAATTTTTTACTAAAAATAATAATAAGTATATCTTATAACCTTTTTATTCTACTAATTTTTTCGGCATGTATTCACCCAGGGGGATCAGGTATGGCTAAGATAGGGCAACGCCTCTAAAGAAGCTAGAAACCAAATAAGCGCTACTGTGAAACCTAGCCGCACAAAAATTTGTAGGCGCAAGCCTCTATAAAAATATATTTTTTTTCTTAGCAGAAATTATTAAACTTAGAGTTGTCAGAACCATTCCTGTCGCTCTCGCTGATCTGTTAGGGTATCCGTTTCATATATCTCCTCTTTTATTATATAACTGTTACTAAAGGCCCCTTGTTTGCTTAAAAAATGCTAACATTTTATTGCTCAGCATGGCCCCTCACGCATAGATGATGAACAGAACTTAACCTTAGCTTTTTTGAGACTTTATTGAAAGCTTCTGGGCCTGAAATTTACCGATCTTTAAATAATAATAAAGTTCGGGTGAAATGTTTAAGCACCCAAATTCTGTGGAATTTGCTTATCTTTAATACTGTTATATTTAGTGCCGAGCTTTTAGCTTGCTAATCCTTCGGATATGCAAACTAGCCCATATATTTAGTTATAATTTCCTTCCTTTTTGGTGCAGGGGGCTCCTCCCACTGCAAAGCAATTTGCTCTTTAATATAAATAACATTTTTAGATTTACTTTTTTCTCACGTCTAGGGTAAGTATACAACGGTTATTTATTTATGGGGCGAAAGCCCAAATAATTTTTAATAGACTTAATAGTTTAAAGATAGAAGAACACCTACCTCCTATTTATTTAAAGGTGATTAGAACAAACATCTACTGATGATTATGGAGGTGTCCTAGAACACCTAGTTCTAGAATAGGGAAGCTTCGCTTATCCAACCAAAAATAGAATCTCGAGGTGATTTCGAACACCCACAATACTAAACACCAAGAAATTTTATGTCTTTTACCTAATTTAGAAACAGAATTGATTATTATCTTTATTTGAACTCTTCCTTGTATACCGCACACATAGAAATTTCTGTTGGTGCGCATAGCGCAGCTATGCTTTATTGGTATAAAAACTAAACTTTATAAAATTATGTCCTCCATTATTGCTGATTTCTTGTTGCGGACCAACTTCGCAAGCACCAAGAAAAAAAATTAGAAGTTATGCACAAAAATAAGAGATTGAGTTTTTAACTAAATAAAACAATTTTACAAAAACAAAAAGAGCCTTCGCTGACGACTATTGCATCCCCTTTTTAGGATTGGGAAATTTGTTAATATAAAGGAAGTAAGCGGAACAGTCTAAATTATCTTTAAAGGCAGAGTATAAAGGCATAACACTACTGCGTTTCTTTGAAGTGGATAAACCAGATTTTAAAGTGATTACAGCCTATTTTTCCTCCGTTTATTACCTCATCATTTAGTGTTGGAGTTCAAAATAATTCTTAACATTTATATAGAAAACCTGTAACACTAACTTTCTAGTGCCGTTGCCCCCTTCCCCTTTTTCTTTGTTTTTTATAGGCTATAGTCTTAGTCAAAAACACAAAAAAATAGAAAAACAACCCCATCGCCACTGACAAAACCCGCGAGCCGCATTATTCTAAATCAATATAATCAAGTGCAAGCTTCATTTATCATAAATACCTTTTTGTATGGCCGCTTCTTTATTCTTCGATTAAAACAAAGAATTAATATGACATATCTCCTTCTATTTTTAATTTTGATAATACGTAATAAAAAAGAAAACAAATTCTCTATTTATAGGACTAATTGGGACTTGAAACCACACGATATTTAAAATCAATTGTAACTCTAAACAAATCCTTTCTTCCCCTAATTTCAGGCATATCTTATGTTAAAATTAAGCTTTACGGCTTTAATGTAAATATCAAGTCTTTACTGTATAGGGTTTTTATTTAAATCAAACTTTACATTATTTCCAAATTAAATAAGATAATAGGGTTAGCAAGAGAGTTCCAACAATCTATAGGGCTTACCCCATGGTTAGACTTCTTCGCCCTCTATACTGGTAGACTTAACAATTAGTATCTTGGGATAAGGTTAAAAAAAAATTCGTTTAATGTGTGAATCAATAGCCTTTTCCTTTAAAATATACTAGTATCTTTTTCTTATGTCGTTCCCAGAATGTCAGCTTTTGTTATTCTCTAAAATATATTCTGTGAACACGAACACCACCCCTAGATGTCAATATATGGTTACTTTACCAAAGTGGTGTTTATTTTCTATTGTTCATATTGCCCAATGAATTCATATACGATTAAATAGGAAAAAAAATATTAACTTTTCTAGTTTCCATTGTTAAGCGAGAATTAGCCTACCTCACCATAGCGTTCAATTTAATACTGTCATATTTAAGAGCGTTGCGCCTCATTGTAAGCTAAATGTGTTAATTGTGGTTTTATTCTGAAATTAATTATTCATAGTAAGTTAAAAAAAATAATATCTGAATTATTGGAGCTTGCGCCTGGAAAATTAGGAGTTTCTCATTATTGTCATCATCATTTATTTAATATCAATAAATACGAGCCGTACATACAGTCCGCCCTGAAAAAAACTGTAATTCCTTCCCAAATCTATTAGCTATGTTAATCTGTATGATTTTTAAATTATTTTTTCCCTGCAATGATAAATAAAGTATTAATACGGAGGTGTCAGATTTGAACTTGCACCATGCTGAGTGGAAGCCCAAGTAAGTCTTACCGATTAAAGCCCTATACCACCGTTGGCAAAAGCCTTTGAGCTTTAATCAGAATATTTATACTATTTTATAATATCTCTATTAAAAATATTAACCTATAGCCGTGCTTATAAAAATTAACACAATTATAACAATCAAACATACCCCTTGATTGTAATTAAAATATAATATATAAGACCCTCGTCTGTTATATGCTTTTATTTTATTTTATAGCGTAGCATATTGCGCTAAGCGTTACTTGTTTGCACCAAATGCTCACTATGCTTCATTTAAGTAATATTTTATTTAATAAGAGAGAGCCTGCTTGCAGGGCCTAAAGTAAATTTTGCAGATTACATAAGGCTGTTGGTTTGTCGTAACATACATAACATGCACCATACTTTATTTAATTTATTCCCCTAAATCGGAGGATGCAGGAATCGAACCTGAAACGCAAATCGACAAGTTATGCAGTTTTGCCAAATTAAAACTACCCACCCCCAAAAGGAGTAATTTATTATTTAATCATTTTTTCTACCATTTTTTATCCTGCTTAGCGTTCAAGCGTGCACTTAAAAAAACCACGAACTAACAAATGCATTTGATACTTCTTTGTGCTGTACGTTTACTGTTTTTGTGCGGGGATATTCGGTCACCGAGAAGAAAAAATTAGGAAGTAAGCCTTCTACAAGAATATACAATAACCTTGCTTAAGGTTTTAATAATGTAAAAAGAAATCTTGTTGCAGGCCCTGGTGTCGTGAATTTTTTTACCCGTGCTTCGCTTATAAAGAAAGAGCTTACGCAGCGACTAAAACATTAAAAAATGTTTCATTTTTCATTGATATAATAATTAAACAAAAAGAAGCAAATTTCTCTAATTTGAAAAGGGGGATTGGATGATTCCAAACATCTAAATTCACCGCCCAATTAGTAAATGTTTGTTCTTACCTATGATAAACCTTTTCCCGTTGATCATTCTGTAAGATCTAAAAGGGATCGGGGCTAAAAAATTATTTTAGGCTCGTTAGCCATATTTAATTATTCTTTTAGACTTGCACGGATCGAGCTACATTTCAGATGATTAGAAAGTCATATGTATCACCAATTATCTGAAAGGTCCTTCACTCCCCACGGTAAGACTTCAACCTTAACAACCAAAAGCATTTCAAGTGCTCTGCTCGCCCAATTTTCGAGCTTTCACGGGCCTTTACTTAGAAGATACCAGGAAAATTTGATCGGTTGTAAAACATTAAGACTAATCTCAATCTTAGAATTACATAGTGCCTAAATCTATCTTGAATTAAATTTAGTTAATAATAAACCACTACCCTTATGTGGGGCAGCTACCTTTTTTTCTAGGCAAAGCCACAAACAAGGGGAGCATATGCGATTTAATGCACGAACGAGAAATTGTGTGCTTCTTTGAATAAAGTGCGTTATTTTTTCTACGTATTAAAATTTTTACCATTAATCTTGCTAAAAGTTTACAATTGGTTTGGGCTCGCCCTTTATTATCTTGTTAAAGAAGATATGCAAG
>JACYFI010001390.1:0-14522 GCA_020975735.1 Ophiocordyceps xuefengensis | reverse complement strand
TAATTATTAGAATTAAAGCGTGATAGTTAGCAAAACCTTGTGTATTATTATAACATGATTTCATTAAAACCTGATTATAATTATTAAAGTTTAAGATTCTATCTTTTCAGGATTTATTATGCAAAAGTTTTATAGTTTTTATTTTTATTTGTAATAGAATTGCAATGTAATGTCAAACGTTAAGCATATAATTTTACAGTAATTACTCCTTTAACGCTTTATACCCTATTGTAAACATATTACCACAAAATAGTAAAGAATCCTCAATATATTATAACTCTTTAAATTTTGAATCGTAAAAGCCATGACAGTTTAGTAAGAGTATTTTATGGGTAAAGATTAGTACTTTCTGATTCTAAGTGTTATAGAGTAGGTTTATAAAAAAAAATTTTAACTCTATCCGTGATATAGAAAATTCAAATATTGATACTACATATGATATAAAATTATTTCAATTTTTGTTAAAAATTGCAAATCAAAATACAGAAACTCCCTTTATGTCTAGAGTTTGCTCTATTTGAATCTGCAGATTTGCGTTGTTGCCACCTGGAGCCTTACAAGAAGTAGAATAGGTCATAAAAGGCGGCATTTGCCCATGAAATAATGATTATCAGTAGTTTTATAATTTTTACGAAGCTGTGCATTTTATTTTTAAATAATGCTAAGTCCATTGTATTATCTTGCTTGCTGTTGCAAACTTTGCCACTCTAATAATATAGCATTTACCCATATGCTAAGTATAAATATTTGCTGCTTATTAATCTTTTTCTTGAAGGCGCAAGCTGCTGGACCTTCTGGACACGCATAGGAAGAATATGTACCAAAAATGAATTTACGGGTATCGACTTTCGACTCCGTACGCACAATAGGAATTTTTAAGATTTTTAAATTTATGTTGCTTTGCGCGATATTTTCATATCCCGCGAAGCACCCTCAAGTGAAGCCACCCCGCCATGCTACCGGCAGGGGAAATCAGCATACAAGTCAAAAATAAATGCCTTTTAATTTGTTCTGTTATATTAGGGTAGTATTTTTATCTTTTAAGAAGTTTTAATAGGAGTTGATAGCTTATTATTTTGATAATATCTATCCAACTTTTTTGACGACCGCATTTTTAATATCCTTGATGTATTATTATAACTCATGATTTTTCAAAAAATAAAATAAGTTATTCAAGAACAAAATCACTTTAAATTTTATATTTTTCCTTTAAATGGATTTATTATTGGCCTATGTTATTTAATGATTTATCTAATAATTGTTGATTCCTTATTTTTTTACCCTATGAATTAATTAATTTATTTAAGTTGAGATATGATGAATGAAGTAATAAAAGGTTTAAAATATGAATTTAATATAAAGAAACGGTTTTTTCAAAATTAATAAGGCCTCTGAAAACCTAAAAATACTAAGATACAATATTTTGACACAAAGATCTTAAAGAGATAAAAAAAAAAAGCCCTTCCAGAAGATAAACAAAAAATTACTAAAATATGACAAACGAGATAAATTCAGTACTAAATGTATTAACTATTGATTGTTCCTGAGCCTACGGCACCAATTATGTAGCCTTAGTAGAAAATGAAAACACAATATAGATATATGAAAAGAGACAAGAATTTATCTTTGAAAGATCAATTAGATAAAGTAGAGTTTAGAAAACCTAGCTTTTACCAAGAATCGAAAAAAAATTTAAACAAGAGGCTAAATAAAAATAAAAAAAGGTTCAAAGTAAAAAAATTTTTCCCCCTGATGAAATTTAAAATTCTTTTTAAAAAGATATATATAGCGAGTAATAAAAAGTCTAAATTTATTCTTAAGATTCAATAAAAAGATACTTAAACAAAACAGGCCTTAAGCTCTAAAAATAAGTTAGTTATCTTTCCTTGAGAATATGGATAGGAAACGCTGGTAGAACACAAGTAAGGGTGGGGCTACTTACGGTGCTTTGCTACGCAAACAAAACATATTATTTTTTTTTTCTAGCAGCTAACCCTACCAAGTGTACCTTCTAATTCTTAGAAAGTTTTTATGTTAAATCTTATAGAACTGGTTCAGGTGTAACGGGCGGCCATCTTGTGGCGTCAAAAGGTTGATACTTATTCAAGACAAATTAGTCTGGTGATCGGGTGGAGTATCTCCACTTGCCTGGCTCTTATTTAAAGTATTTGACGAAAGAATAGAAAGATAGTTTTGGAAAAAGGGGTACCGGACCCGTGTATAATAGGGTTTACACTTAAGGTCTATATCTAGGTTTAAAAAGATAAGATGCTTTCTAAGTATTTATTCTTCAATTGATAACCTTACTTATTTTTTCCTCCTTTAAAAGGTCTTAGAAAATACCTAGATGTTCCATATACGAGTAGGATGGTTGGAGTATTTGTCTTTGTGCTAGTGGTTAAATCTAAATTAACTTGTTATGTTAAATAACAATAGTTATATAATTCAAAAGTTTTTAGATAAAATAACTTTAATTCTGCGCTTGTTGGTTAGGTTTAAACATAAATTTACATGCTTGAATAAAAAAGTGTATATAAAATCATAGAGATACAATTATTTTTATTTATAAAACCCTGGAAATAATAAATTAAATTCATAACTTTAGTAGAAAGTAAGCAAAAATAAAGTATAAAAACCAAGTACAATTTTTACGGTGTGGTAATACCCCTCTTACATTAAAACATACCCAGGTGGGAGGGTTATTCACAGAAATTTGGTACGAGAAGTTATGAAAAGCCTGCCATCCAAATATCCTTTAGCCCCTTTAGGGGTGCTTTAATGTTTGACTACAGCATTGTTAGAGCAACTCAAAATAGGATTAATTTTGAACATATATAATTTAACCGGTACGATCTTAAATTATACTTTGACATTTCCACCTACCGTTTAAAGTATTGGGTAGCCGTTTTTTTGCAATGTTTTGAAGGTTGAGTTTTTTGAATTCCTTAAAAATATTAGGCCCTTAAAATTATGAACCTTTTATGTCTTTAGCTAAGAACAATTTTTGACTTCTTTTGAATTTATAGTGTGTTAATCTTACATTTTTCCCTAACACTTTTTAGGCCACAGTAGGCCTTATTTTCATGTGATTATGGAAATTTTAACAACACTAACAGCTAAGAAACCCTATTAAAATATTAGGCAGTAAAAATAGACAAATTCAGCAAGGATAACCGTTTCAATAAAATATGGGGTAACAATTCATACTGTTTTAAGTAAGGAAGTCGTCAGAGTACCTATACCCGTGCTTGTAACTTAAAAGTTTAAAGAAAATAGTCCTAATAACATAGTGATATGTTAATCATTCGGTTAATTTATTCACCCTAATTGATCATTTTTGAGCTTATAATTTATACTCAATATGACGTTTAGTGAGTTGCTCATAAAGAGGTGGATTAGCTGCGGCGCCGCAACAATATTTCTTTCACAATATCCCTGGCCCTTCACCCATCTTACAAAAACTAAATACGATTGACTCCGGAAGGATCCAAAATTAAATATGAGGATTTGTTTTTGTGTCATTTAATTTTTCTTATGCCTTGTAAGGCTAAGCTAGTAAAAAATCAAAAAAAACAGTAAATAAAATAATTTATTATGTTAAACTTAACACCAATTTATTGTTTCATACAATTGGGCTTTATAATTTGAAAACCCATCTCTATATTTACAATCTTTTTGATAGAGCGAACCATTAATGAGCGAAGCCTCGATATAAAATAGGTGGTGAATTTACTCATTTAAATAAAAGCGTTATGACTGGTATACGTAGGTAAACGGTATTGATTTAGCTAAATGCCACAACTTAATTTTTCCTGTTTGGTTTAAGCGCGACAATAGGTTATTATATCTAATTCTATTTTTGAAATATTAGGAGGCGCCGAGTCATTATTTCTTCCCTTGTTAGACCGGGCAGATGCTTCTTTATTTTTAATTGGGGTTATGTACGATAGAGGCAAACACATATAAAGCAAGATTATTTCTAGGTAATAAACAACAATATATTAATGTTTTATAAAACCTGGGTCGTATAATTTCAAACGCTGCGGCTAGGATCTATATGGGAGTTTAACTAGACTCAAAAGAGTCTAAAAGACTTTATATCTGAGATTTCCCGTAAAAGTAACCGTTTTCTTTGTTAAATCTAGATAAGACTTAGGTACTTATTATTTTTTGACTTTTTTATAGTATGAAAAATAAAGCTGCGCCGAAGCAAGAATCAAAAATTTCCGCACAAGTCGTGGCTAAGCTTAGGAAATACAATCTAAAAGAAACTAGGCAATTTAATCCCCCATGTTTTAAAAGGGAAAAAATTCTAGGGAATTTATTGCAAATATTGAAAAAGATAGAAAAGGTTTAAAATCGATTATACAGATACAAACCTAAGTTCTGTAAATAATTTTGGCTAAACAATTAGGAAAAGGGGTTTATAGTTTCATCAGGTAGTGTGGCAGTTTATTAAAAGTCAGCTCCAGGAGGTAGTATCTATTGGGGGTAAACGATTTACATTTTAACGCCCATAAAAGCTATTAAAAAATATTATGAGATACAGAATAAAACTATATAAAGAAAAATACTTTATTTCTAAAATTGTAAAAAGAAAGGGGGTTACCCTACCTCTTTTCAGTATCGCTGCAGTGAAACAGCAACAGCAATCGATTATTTTAGGAATCTAAAGTATAAAATATCGCGGACAAGGATTGCATAATGAAGATAGGTGACTATCCTGATGCATTTTCAGAATGAATATTACATCTAGTTAGTGTAAGGGATCTATTGTAAGTGGTAGTGGCCCGGTGTGATTTTCTTATCATTTGTTTACAACAGAATTTAGTAGAAGGTAAAGAGGCTTAGGTTAGAATGCCTTGATCTACACCAGGGGTTCCACTTTACAAGAATATATACAAGCTAACTTAAAAATGTTTAACATAGTTTGAATGAGGGATTCAACAACCCCAACCTAACACCTCACGCGATTGTAAGGTTTACTCTCTTAACAAAGTAAAATAATATAGACTTAGCTTTGTATCATGCCTGTTTATTGAACAAAAAAATACGCATGTTAACAAGCTTTTACCTTTAACAGGTGAATTATTATAATAATCTGCTCTGATAATGAATACAGTTAGACATATTGCTTTGAGATAAAGAATTTTTAATCACATTTGCTTACTAATGGCTGAGTAGTTATACTTCTAATATACGAATCTTTAAGGTTCTGATTTTCTAGATGAGGGCTAGCGCCTCTTTTAGCTAGTTAGTAGCAAAGCTAAATGAATACTGCTTTGCGCCTATATCGCTAGTTTGCGTATCCCTGAGCTATTTGTATTCTTGGCGACAGCCAAAGGCCCGCTACTAAATATAAGATAGTTCGTATTATTTTTCTAAAATCAATTATTTGCCTTATTTTGTCGGGCTGAGCCATACCCCTATTCATCATCCCAGAAAGTTGCCACCCTTGGCCCTCGTAAATTAACTCTAAAGTTTAATATTCCAACCTAAGTATGAAATTCTAGCCTCACTTGTACTTTTATACTGTTTTTAGGTGCTACATGTATGCAATAGAAAAAATGCAAAGACTTATATTTCTTTTTTGATAGGGAGTGCCCTCACATAGAAGTGCGCCTGCCTTATATTTTTATTTTTTAATTAGCGATTGTACTATTACTTTATATTAAAAAAAATATTTGCTCCACCACCGCCAGAAAATGAATTTACGCTACATCTATTATTCATTTATTGAAAATTTTAGAGATTAATTGTTGCGCAAGCTTTTACTGGGTGGTCGCATATGTAACTGTGAGCTGAACCAAAAAAACTTATGGCTAATAGTAATCAAAAGAAGACTTTTAGGGTCCTATGCTGTAGTGGTCAAAATAATAGATTTTTTATAATATTTTTATTCATAGCTCTAGTTAAAAAAGCATTGTAGCTTTAATCAAAAAGTGCCCTCTTTTGGCCAAGCTTCTTTTTAAAAGTATATGTAATGAAATTTGTTGTTAAAGATTTTATTTAAAGTCTTTTATACATATATTTAAGTGGTTTAAAGGGGGGAGGTAAAGAATTGGAACTTAGGATATGTTTACTTTAAAAAAAACGAAATCCTAAATATTTTTAGTGGCCGTGGATCAGAAGCAAGACAAAGGGTTTGAGGTAAAGATTTCGCTAGGTCCCTTCGGTCAAAAGACCTCGAGATTTAAAAGCCATCTCTAATATTAATTATGAAAGATAGGATTTTTCACTGCGTTTAATGATTTTTTTTACAAAAAAAAAAGTAACAAAAAACCTATCGGTTGCAGAAAATTTCGGAATTATCTGTGTAGAAAATTTTGCAATGCAAATATGCAGGCAAAGCAATACGATAAAATTCTGTACGACTTTGCGGGAAAAATACTTGTCCCCTTATTCAAATACCTATATTTAAAAGTAATCTAATTGATTATTCCAATTTTATGATTATTTACATCGGAAATACTTTAAAAACTTAGACAACAAATTCAAATTTTGTACGGTGCCTCTAAGGTCATTAAATATTTATCTCGCGAATATGTCTTCAAGGGAGACTAAGTACTTAGTGTTAGTCAATTCGAGGTAGTATTAATGAGTTATCCTAATTACTTAGGTTGTAGCTAAGAAACTTTAACATGATTATTTAAAATAAATAGGCTTTGCGACTCCTTCTAAAAATTACTTGTTTTAACCTAAGTAAAGATAGAAAATCTTTGAACTTAGAAAATAACTAGTAAGCGATGCTGGGTTATGAATTAAGATCCGTCCTTATTAGCCCAAAAAGGTATGATATATAAAATATAAGATGGAATCGGTACATAGTTAAAAAATATATAACAAATCTAAAGGATACAATAGCTAACGCTTAAATAAACCCGAGACCAATTACTAAACTAATCGACCTGGAAAGATGAATTAAAGAGGTATTAAAGTGGTAATATATATTAGTTATGAATTAGACTTTTAGGAAATGAGAAAATTAAAAGGAAATATATTCATTAAAGAAAATTTCATAATTTTGTAGAGTATAGAATTTATAAATGCTTCAATTTAGTACTTACCGATCCAATTTACTTAGAGACAGAGACCAAGGTTGGTAACTATTTTTAATGGTTTAGCAATTACTGGAAGATCAATAATAAGTAACTTGAATTTGAGCTAGCTAATATTAAAAAGGGTGGAAAATTAGGCTATTAATATCTAGCCAGGTAATTAACCAAACGTAGGATTGCGTGCCTAAGAAAAGAACGATATTTAATAATGCCCCGCGAAGCACAGAGTTATATAATGTTTATATAAAAAAAAGTTAATTATAAAATATTATTACTAAACGTAAATTAATTAATCCTAATTATGCTTATATAAGAAATGTACCTAAAGAATTCATAATAAGTACTAAACAAATTTATATATTTTAGGCGCATCGCATGGTACCCTATAAGTAAATGAGTATAAGGGATTAGATTTTTTCAGCACCCCACCATAAAAAATATGTTTTAAGAACGTGTAGATACTTTACTCGGCTTAGCAGAAATGAACCTTTGCTAAACATCATCAAATTGCGGAGACCCCTTAAGCTTAATGTTTCAACAAATGTCATCATGTACTAATACATGAGCTCAGGTTAATGACTCGAGTAAAAGTAAAAAGCAATAATAGATGCACGAAAATGAAATAGGCCAATCCGCAGCCAGAGCCATTTAGGTATGCCAGTTCATCGACTTTAAACTGGTGAGTTGGTGTTAGGGCGATAAGGTTCGCTTAGTAGCCACTCCTGTTTAAAATCCTAAGAAATTTAGTAGACCTATCTTGAAAAAGTAAACAGGGGTATAATTTTTATACCTGTTAAATGGAATAGTTGGTAAAGTATATTTACAGACTAATGTTAGGGGAAAGTCCTTAGAACTTTTCCTATGTATTTTATGTCCGGAGCAGGTATTAGCCTAACATAAATGATTTAAAAAAGGAAGAGATTTCCGTATTTACCGGTTTATTACCCACGCATTGCAGTTGCTTTTAAAATTAATTTTAAAAAAGAGTATGTTGCACCTACACAAGCTAATTTATTTTTTATTCTGTTTTTGGTACCCGTTAGTAATCTTAGTTTCGCTTTATTAGTTGACGCTTGTTGATACCAAATCGGTGGATTATCTTTAGGTGAATGGAATTAGGTACACTATTTATGCTAGCTGTTTTCATCTTTAAGCTTCCTTGGTATATTATTAGCGGGATGAAAGTGCTAATAGTAAATATGCTTTCTTTAGGGTCCTTAAAGCAGTAGCGACCCAATTAATTAGCATGAAATTTAGTTTTAATTTCCAGTATTATTAATATCTCTGTAATAGTTGATAACAATATTAACTTTAAATTTAAGATAAACGTACAGGTTCAAAAATGAGTCATTGCGATTAGCTTTTACCTTTTATTTTGTATACTAACTTAATATTCTTATTGGTTCTCTGTGCAGAAATATCAAGAGTCCCCTTCCGATTTAGTAGGTCTATTTAGATTGGGTCCTCATAAAAGATTCATAAATTCCTGGAAAGCTTTAATAAGAAAATCAGCGGGGAATGTAACTTGTAAACAGTTAAATCTTTCAGAGAACTTAGGGGGATAGTAATATAATAATATTAACAAAAAGTATAGTCCAGACTTATATGAGAGTATTAATGATTAACTACGTTTTCTAGAAATATTTACTTTACAAGCCATAAACTCTTTTATAACGAAGCCAGTAGGCTAATAAGACTTAATAAATGTTTTTTGTTACTCGCGCCAATACTGACTAATTTTTATTTTGTCTGCTGCTGACGAGTAGCCGGCAAAAGAAAAAAAATTAACGCATAGATAAAAATACATCTATACCTCAAGGATGTTTTATTCATTTTTAAATCAGCAGCCATGAGCCCTTAAATTCAAAGCCCGACATTAAATCTATTGGCCATTGTATATAAGAAATTTATATGAACTTGGTATAGGGTTTCCTTCAAAATAAGCTTAAAAGGCAAAGGAGGGTTTGTTATTTAATACTAAGAAGGTTAAACAATAGATACATAGGGCAAAGATTTTATTCTAATGAACAATTTTAAATGATAATTAGAATTTAAAGAAATTTATTGGGCATTTTTTTTTCCTTGCTTGCATAGGCTTGTGCTAGGGGAAAAACAGCACAATAATGGTAATAATAGCTAAAGCAATTTTAGGAATATCTAACGTAAGTCGAGGAGGCGCAAAAGCTCCTTAAATCAATATTTAAATTTATATAAATATATATATAGCATTTAAACCTATCCATAAAGTTAGAATAATTCGATTTTTTTCTAAATTTAAGTTTAAGGCTTAAGTGTGTAATAACTCCTCTCTTTATAAAGGTGGTAAAATTGGTTAACAGATTTACCTTTTTACTGCTTGAAGTACTCATAATACTTGAGGATTATTTATACAATCCCTCTTAAACCTTTCCCTACTAATTATTAAACCTCAAGGGTGAACCTTTTAAGTCTTAGATTTTTAACGATAAACGATTCTAGTAAAATCAAACCAAGGGTTCTTAATTAAAAGGTATACAGGGAGGTTGATTTATGATTTTGACAATGCCGTGAAAACAGTAAACAGTATATTGGCAAGTACGAAAGACTTTTATATATAGACTTAAATGACCACTTAAAATTATAAAAATAATATCTAATGCTGCTAACCACGCCCGCACCGCCGCCAAAAAAAGCTTTTATAAAAAGTGGTTTTGATAAGTTTAGAGTATAATATACAAGTTATTTTAACATACCAAAGGAAATAGAATTAGCCAAAAATATTAACTGTAAGCTAGAAACCTGTTATATATCTAAGGTGAAATTTTGAACCTTTTATAATTTTAGTGCTTAATTGCTCACAAATAATTTAGGTTATCACCATAGCTAAGATACTCAAATTGAAGATTAGGTAACCGGTACTTTGAACTCCTATTTAGCAAATAAGGGCGCGATTGAACGCCCAAAGCTAAGATTGAGTAAAGAAAAGGCAATACAATACCTTTTAGGTGTAAGGAAATATATATGACCTGATATAGGCTACTAAATTTATATAAATTTTAAAAACCAATGTAGAATTAGCTAAACAGTTTAATACGATCTAAGGGTTTAACAGTCAGCTTGAGCGGGCAAGCTCTTTTATGATTTACTAAGACTTATATACAAGGAAATTGGTTTACCTAAGAATTTAAACCAAGAAATTAGAGGGCTAAATTAGTAATGCCCACTGCCTTTCGGTAACAACAAATCCGTTTGCACATAATAACCAGAACAAAAAAAAAAACATAAAGAATCACACCACGGAATCCTGAAATATAGTTAGCGGATTTGTGACCGCAACAAAACGCGGCTGTTATATTCCGCTTTTCTTCTTTTTAGGCCGAAAATACGACTAGTTTGTTATAATGGTATATTTATAAGTATTTTAGTTCTAAGTGGTTTATTTAATCAAAATCGATTTTATTTTATAATTAGTTCATTAAGTGTTAATACATCTAATTAGTTCCGGAAATAGGATGGAATGCTACATCTACCCAGGATATTAAAACCAAGAACATTTTTAACTAGTTCAATGTAGAAGTGGTTTTATTGTGCAGTTTAACCCTTTAGTTAAAAAAGCTAAATATGGTTTTTGTATTTTATTTGAGCCTGGGGCCTCTTGTCCTAAGAAATTAAATTCGACAGTTTGATGTTCCTTCTGTGAACGTTCCTTACTCGCCTATATAATTTGACGTTTTAAAATTATTATACCTTACTATATAACTATATGTTTTGGGGGTTGATAATTTATAAATAAGAATTTTATTTTTAATTATTCAGATCTATTTAAATAGAGATTCCGTAGAAAGTATGCAGAAGAATCCCTAAAAATTAAAATGTACTTGTAACTTTCTATAAGGCTGGAGCTTCATTTTCTATCCTCTAAGGGCAATTAGAGCAAATTAGAACCGTCGCTAGCTAGCCACCGTTACTAAAAATTCGAACATAACTAATAGACCCTAGTGGTAAGAATATCCCACTATCATAATTTTTAAAGATAATTATTAGGGAGGTTTAGGTCAGTGCTGTCTTTGCTCTTAAAATAAAAATACAGGCGTATCCTTATTACGTCAGAGGCAAGGCACGCCTCCACCCTGTTGGCGTTAACCTAACGAAGCTAGAGCTTTTATAAGGGTTGAGGAGTGCCTCTGATGCTTGTATTTTTTCCATGCTTTGTTCAAAGGTTAAGCTAGAAAAAAGAAGTATATTTTTCGCACCACAAATCTTGAAGCCCTCCTGAATTTTTTGCCAGCAGCCGCCTGGTGCTGTGGCTTCCCAGCCCTGAAAAGTCAAGCAAGCAAAATCAGGATGTCAAGTTTATCACCATTGAATGCTACGTCCATTGGTCTAGCTGTAGCAGTAAGGGCTAATAGCTCAATATCTCAAGTCCAGATAATTTATATTTTGTTACATGTTATTATCTTTTTTTATTTTAACTGTTACTATTATAGGTGAATTATTATATCTAGTAATAAAACTCCTAACTATGGAGAAAAGAATTTAAAAGCTTACTGGCCCACCTACCCTCAAAAAAAATAGTAATTTATACTAAGTGTAATAAACTTGATTATATCTTCAATTATTTTCATAGTATTTAATAATGTGACTAAATCAATTACATATGTACAAGAACCATTATAAATCCAAGCTATTTTGATATTTATTTCTAGGTCTAGGATTGGTATAACGGTAATAACTTTATGTTATTACACCTCAATAATATACCCTGGTACGCCGTTATTATCAAATTTAATTCTATAAAAGAAAAAATAAGAAAAATCTTATTTAGTAAAATTGCTAATTTTGTTAGGACGTTTGTATTAGCCGTAATTTATGACATTGGATATAAATGTTTATTCTATAATATTTACCTTTGAAGTTCTTTACCTCCTTTATTTTAATTAGTAGAGGTTATTTGGGTCTTGAAATAAAATAAGGCTAAAGTTACTATTTATTCTATATACATTTGAGGCTCATATATCTTATTTATTATCTATATTAAAATATGTCCCTAATATGGGTAGGTACTAGATTTCTGGAATACTTTATTTAAATTATAATCTAAAAATTATAAAACCACAATTATTTTATTGTAGGGATACTTAGTAGCTTTGCTGTAAAAACACCGGTTTATGGGGGATTGAAAATTAATTGTACTAACTAAAGGTCCACGTGAATCACCCTTGGAGGTGCTATTGTTTTGCCCGGTATTGTACTTAAGTTAAGTCTATACGGAAATCACCCAATTTTACCTTAACTTTCCTTACAGGTTACATTAGAGGTACTTAAACTTTTTAATGTTTATGTTATAGCGACCATAAACTGTCTATATATGCTAGTTTTACTACTATTAGACCTACAGATATTGAAGGGGTAATTGCATATTATTCAGTGGCTCATGCTTCAGTATAACTTAATGAGTGCTTTAGTGAGCACCGTATTCAAGGTCTAGAAGGTTCTTTATATTGACACTTCGCACACGGATTTGTTATCAAGGTGGATCTCTTTTGTTGGAGGGGGAGTTTTATACGGATAGAGCGGTGACTAGACCTATAATACTTGTGAAGAGGTTTTAGCTCTCATTTAATGCCTATATTTTCCTTAATTTGTTTTTTTATTCTTATGTTTAGGTAATTTGTGGTACACCGTTTAAACTTTCAAGTTCATAGGGGAGGTTCTATTCTTATCAGGTATTCTGGAAGATTACCCATTAATGTATCTTGCTTGTACATCCTATTGTACTTTATCAGCGCTAGTTCAATTATATGTTTAGATCGTATATCTTTCGCTGGTGAAGTTTTATGATTCCTAGAAAGCGTTTATCTGATGTAAATAAAAAAAGGAGTAAATTCTGATATTATTTTTGGATTAGTTTTTTTACAGGTTATATTTAGAATATATCCTGTTAAATGATATTAGACGTATTTTACATTATTTCTGGGCGTATCTAATAGCTTGTATAGTCCTATAATCTCTCCTTAATTTAATATAAACCATTAGATATCTCTATAGGTAACGGTTATTATAAAATACCTATTAAACAGGAGAATATTCACTTCCTTGTCACACAGAGCCAACCACCCCAAATACTAATACTTTTAAATCCAGAAAAAGTTTAATGCTAAAAAAAGAATTAAATTACAGCACACTATACCCTAATTCTTTTCGCTCTATAATTTTTACTACTTTATACCATACCTTATGTTTATTATTAAATATTTATAGTTTTTAATGGTTCCATATGGACATTGGGGCCATGTTACGTGAATAACTCGTTGTTGGTGTTTTCGGCTCATTGTGTGTGGCGTTGCCTTCCCATTAATCTAAATTTTGATAGAGGGAATTATTCAAGAAGGGTGGTTTTGGAGCTGTTTATAATAACTACAGATACACAAAGTGTGCGGTTCATAAATCTATAACCTATGCACAAAGGTAGTTTACAATGAAGTCACAAATGCATTAGTTCACCTTCAAAGTAATTCATTCTACTATCTAATTGATTCCTTGAAACCAATTTACAACCACAAATTACCTAACCTAACGCAACAGTTAAAATCCCTCTTCATCTGCTTACCACAAATACCATCCTAACCAGTCTCAGGCCATCAACTTCTATAATACCCCTGCAAGCCCTTAGCCTAACTTACCCACCTACAGAACATGCTCTTGTATAAGTTTATATTTTCCCACATCATATGAATTTATACCATAATACTACTTGATAAACATAGATATCCATTCGCTTAATACTTCACGTATATTAAGGAGAATAAAATTTAATCCAGAGTGGTGATTTCGTTAGGAAGTGCTTATGGGTGCGCAAGCTTTTAATGATGAGGATCCGCAGCAAAATTAATTTGTACACTAAGATGGCTGCCAAGCTTCCTCAAATAGTATAACGTTTTTGCTACAACAACTTAAGGTTGACCTGTCGGCTCATAGATTCTGAGTAAAGTAAAAATTGGGGTAAGGTTGTTTCGATGGGTTTTAGATACGGGGTGCTTTGCGGCCCAAGCCAAAGTTACATTGAAATTATTTAGTTATGATAATAGAAAAAGCTCAAGATACTTTCTTTGAAATTGAGTAGCCATTTTCAAACTCAAGAGAATTCTAACTTCATGTAAGAAGATTAGTTAGTCCGGAATACACAATTTTGAATTTTTGTTTAGGCTTTGCTGATTGCATATTATGGTTTTTTTCTTTTTTTTTCTGCTGCTCGGTCTGGTTTGGTGTCAACATACAATGTCTTGCACCTCCATGTAGGATTGAGGCATAACTCACTGATTTACATGCAAACCATTCCCTATTTAGAGCCTTTGCGTAGTGCTTTCACCTAAGGCTATCCTTGTCCTTACGACCCCATGCATATCTTTCAGATCCTGCTTGCGTAACCTAAACGCCAACGGTGGTTAACAATGCCCAGGATAAGGGCTACAAAGTGCCACTTCT